>APFE031534435.1:0-36132 GCA_000404065.3 Pinus taeda | reverse complement strand
TGTCCCTGCCATTTGTCCATTCCTGACCATCGCACCCTACAGAGGGGCCATTCAGTATGCATCGCACCCTTTACACTGAGAAGGTGATATGCATCACACCCTCTGCATTGGGTATTCAGTATGGTCCAGTTTTGACCATTTCTGAGCAGTTTTTAGTGGAGAACGTCTGGGAGATGATGTAATCAGCTGACCTTGTTCCTTTAGGTAGCGAAGCAACACTTTTAGGGACTTAGGAGCCCTCAGTTTATGGAAATTTATGATTGGGGTTGAAGTGCCCAAAAATGTCTATAACATTTGCCCCCTAAAGCATGAGGTCGTTAATCTTTTGATGTCGGGTGAAATGCTTTACCATGAGGGTCCGAAGTTTTTTCGAGCTAGGAGGTGACCTATAATAAGATACAATACAATACATTATCTTGTCAACATTTTTCATGATCTAGATGAGGCGGGCATTCCCATGCTCAGCTTAATTCATTTTCATGTACATAGGACATACAATCGTCTGTGTGGCAGACTGATGATTCAGACTTATCATCCTTTGATTTGGATGATCATCTGTTCGGCAATGATGTACATTTGATGTCTTTATATTCCTGAATATATCGCAGCCCGGATGGATGAAACTAGATCTGGGGTCGAAAAAACTCATTCAATCTTCACTCGGAGTACAAGTCGATCCATGTGAAAAATGTTCTGGAGTCGAACATGGAAAGACATCGCCTGATTACCAGCCAATGATGTAAGTTGTTAACAGGAGCAAGAGGAATCACCAATAATGACAATGACCCTCAAGGTACTACAGTACAATTCACGTGGTGTGAAAAAGGAGTTGGCGTTGAACACCACGCAAAATCTCTCCGTCAAAGGCCATTGATGTAAACCTGTCGCCGAAAGTGAGAAACTTGCCATTGAGGCATGCAAGCCTCAAAGTACTGAAAGGGTTGTTCCTAGGTCTACTTCTTGGATAATGAGCTGATGTCGACAAGAAGTGACCCATCATAGGAGGGCCTTTTAGAATCCCACATCTATGACACAAAATGAAGCAAATGATTTTGGAGGTGAAAACGATTTGACGATACAGGGTTCAGGGTGGCAGTCATGAAAGAATGGAGCATGAATGTATTGCAGTGGGTGAGACATAGGCGAATTGTCTGAATGACTTCTCTTGAACATATCAGCGACACTGACGATGGATTGGTAGCGTTAACCCCAGAGATGGATGGTGTGATGGACCAATGGTGATATGACCAGTGAACTGAACAACCCAACCCGGCTTGGATGCGGAAGGAAAGTGTCATGTTCAAGAGCGACTTGCTACTAATAAAGATTTTTCAAGTTTTCTTCCCAATTTTCCCTAGTCATTGCTAACCAATACCTCTTTATTTTTGTCAAGCTTGAGGAGGATAACATATGCTTGTTCTATAATTCGCTCGAAGTCGCTATATTTTAGCGAGCCTAGCGACAGTGAAACTCGTTCTCTTCCATTTGGACGAGTTTGTCGCTATTCGGTTTTAACGATTTTAATGACAAAGATAACACAGTCTTTTTCAATTTTATAGAGTCTGAAAGGGACGGAAAGGAAACTCCAAAGATTTTTTTCGTCATATAACTCCTTAAGTCCAAAAAAGTGTAAAATAATACGAAAGGGATGAATTTTTGATAGTTTTAACGAGCCGAACTTGACAAGCGCTCGATCTTTTTGTGTAATAATCCCTCAGGTCCAAAAAGATTAAAATCTAGAGGAGGGATAGCACTTCTGATTGTAGGTTTTAACCCCATACAGAAATTACTTGCATATGAATTCTAAATCACAGGAAAAATAAAAATGCAAGAGCATAACACATAAAACACATATACACAGAGATTTCCCACTAGATCCCAAAACTGGGACTACTAGCTTGATTTTTCATTATGTTCCTTTCAAATGTTACACATACATATATACATGCCGAAGCATCCAATACATAGGACAAAAAACCATCGCGTCAAAACCATTGGACCGAAAACCATAGGTAGGTTCAACCCAACCTAATATAGGGTCAAAAAAAAATTTCCGGGCGCTGCCCCGGACCCCGTAGAGGGGCTAAGCCCACCCTTCAAACCCCCCAGACAAGGGGGGCTACCGTGCCCCCTTTGCTGCAACAATCAATGCAACAAAGGGGGCGCTCTGCCCCCCCTCTAACCCCCCAATTCACTACGTAGGTTAGTCGTGGAAAGAATATAACACAACTCAACAATCTCCCACTTGTTGTTTTCTTTCCACAGGGAGCCACAGGAGAGCTTAGTCATTTTTCTAGCCCTGAAATGCCCATTGTTTCTCTACACCATAAGAACTTCTCAGAGCTCACAGGTTTTTCAATGCATCTGCAGTATTCTTCAAAGTGTCCACCTTTACCAGCAACACCTTTTTTTCCTCTATCATATCCCTCACAAAGTGATACTGAACATCAATGTGCTTAGTCTTTGAATGATAAGCAGGGTTCTTTGCCAAGAAAATTGCACTTTGGCTGTCACAGTCTATCCTTATAGCTCCTTGTACTAACCCCATACTTGAACACAATCTGCAACCAAACTGCTTCCTTGCTTGCATGAGTGGCTGCCATGTATTCTGCCTCTGTAGTTGATAGTGCCACTACAAATTGTTTCTTACGCATCCAACTACTGCACCTCCAAATAGGTTAAACGAATACCCACTTGTAGATCTTCTCTGATATAGATCTCTAGCCCAGTCTGCATCAACAAAGCCACGAATATCCAACACTCTATCCAATCCTGGTCTTCCTTGGTAGCACAAACCATAATCACTAGTACCACACAAATACATGAAAACCCGCTTCACTGTTGTCTAGTGCTCCTTCCCTGGTTTTGACATAAACCTGCTCAATACTCCCACTGCATGTGCAATGTCTGGTCTAGTAGACCATTGCATACATCAAGCTACCGACTGCACTTGCATATGGAACACGGGACATGTCCTCTTCCTCTTCTTGTGTCTTGGGACACTGTTCAGTAAATAACCTCACACCTACAGGAATAGGAACTTCACCGGTTTACTATCCTGCATGTTAAACCTCTGCAATATTGTCTCGACATACTTCCTCTGGTTTAACCAGAGCTTCCTCTTTGCCCGATCTCTTTTTAATTTCCATGCCCAAAATATAGTTTGCAGCACCAAGATCTTTCATGTCGAATTTGGAGGACAATTGGGTCTTCAAATCCTGGATAATTTCTTTGTCATTTCCAACCAACAACATATCATCCACATACAAGACCAGACAAATAACACGGTCACCAATTAATTTAAAATACACACAATGATCTGCTTTGCTTCTGGTGAAGCCAAGTCCCCGTATAAATGTATCAAAATTTCTGATACCACATCCTTGGTGACTGTTTTAACCCATACAGAGACTTCTTTAACTTGTATACTAGTTCTTTCTTACCCTTCACCACAAATTCAGGTTGCTTCATGTATATTTCCTCTTCCAAATCCCCGTGAAGAAATGTTGTCTTCACGTCCATCTGTTCTACCTCAAAATCAAAAGCAGTAGCAACAGATAAAAGTAATCTAATAGAAGTAACCTTGGCAACAGGAGAAAAAATATCACCAAAATCAATTCCCGGCACCTGGGAATAACCTTTTGCTACCAACCGAGCTTTGTATTTTTCCACCTTCCCTTCTGCATTTGTCTTCTTCTTGAACACCCATTTGCTGCCAATGGGTTTCCTTCCAGCCGGCAACTCCACCAGATCCCAAGCCTCATTTTTGTGCAAAGATGCCATTTCATCAACCATGGCCTCTTTCCAGAGTTTTCCATCCTCTGAATCCACTGCTTCCTTCACAGTTCTGGGATCATCAGTAATAGACAAAGCAAAATTTGAACAGAAAGCAGATGGACTATACCTTTCTGGCTGCCTTCTTTCTCGAACTGATCTTCTCACAGTCGGAGTTTGTGGCTCTTCATCTTCTAATTCCTCCTCTACTACAGAGTTTGATTCTTCCTCCTTTAGTTCAAACTCTATCTTCACAGGTTCCTTGGTTGGACTTCATGTTTGATAACATCTTTCACCTCTCTAAACACCACATCTTGACTGTACACAACATTCCGTGTGACTGGGTTCCAAAGCTTATAACCCTTTAAACCATCCTTATACCCAATAAAGATGCACTTTTCAGATTTACTATCCAACTTGGTTCGTTTCTCCTTTGGAACATGTACATATGCGTCACATCCAAATACCCTCAGATGTGAAAGAGAGGTTTCTTACCAGTCCATACTTCTTGTGGAGTCTTATCCTCCAACGCTGATGAAGGTGACCTGTTGACCAAGTAACATGCAGTATCCACCGCCTCTGCCCAGAATTCCTGTCCTAACCCGCCACCACTGAGCATGCTTCTTTCCCTTTCCATCAACGTCTTGTTTCATTCTTTCTGCGACTTCATTTTGCTTGAGGTGTGAATTGGAGTAGTCTCTGTCGTGCTATAACCGACAACTCTTACAAATCTTCAAATTCCTTGCTGCAGAATTCTCCACCATTATCTGTCCTCAGTACCTTTATCTTCTTCTCTGTTTGATTTTCCACCAGAGCCTTAAATTCTTTAACCTGTCAAAGACTTCAGATTTCTTCTTAAGGAAATATATCCATGTATTCCTTGAGAAGTCATCTATAAATGATACATAGTACACAGACTTACCCAGTGATGGAACTTTCACAGGTCCAAACACATCACTGTGCACAAGCTCTAATATATGTTTCGTCCTCTTAACACCAGAGGGGAAACTCACCCGATTCTACTTCCCATATACACAATTTTCACAGAAATCAAAATCCAGAGAGTTGAGCTATTACTCATACTTCTACCATACCTTTACCATGAAGTATTTGAAGGCCCTTCTCTCCAATATGTCCAAGCCTTTGATGCCACAACATGGTCTTCTCTCCAGAGACCACTAGATTTTCTGCTCCATTTTCAGGAACCATAGAACTATTGCACCCGTCAACGACAGTGCTACCTTGCAGCTTGTACAGAGTTCCAATCCGAACTCCCTGCATCAATACTAGTGCTCCTCGAACCATCTTGCAGGTATCCTTCTCGAACACTGTCTTTACACCTGCATCATCCAACTTGCTTACAGAAATCAGATTTCTGGCCAACGCAGGAATATGCAGAACACCCGGAAGGGTTCTAACCCTTCCACCTTGCAACTTCAACTTTACTTTTCCGCGACCAATGATTCTAGCCTTCCTATCATCTCCTAAGAAGACATCACCACCATCGTATTTCTCATACTCGCAGAACCACTCTCTATGGGGAGTGAAGTGAAAGGATGCACCTGAGTCAATCAACCATGCCTCATGATCTACATGTGTACTTGAAGAAGCCAAGTACACATCCCCACCTTCATCTGAGGTGGTTTTCGCCTCGCAGAAGGAGCATCATCAGATCCCTTTCCTTTATCAGGAGCTTTAGATTTACACTCCCTTCTGAAGTGCCCTTCCTTTCCACATTTCCAGCACACCACCTTTGTAGGTTTTCCTGGAGATTTAGATCTCCTCTAGATTTAGATCTCCCACTCGATGACTTATTTTTGTTTCTGTTCTGGGACCGTCCTCATACAGACAAGGCATCACCATTCTGGTTGTCCATATTTTTCCATCTCATCTCCTCCGTCAGCAAGCCTGAGACTATTTCATCAAACTGCAAAGCAGTTGCATTGCTACCTATTGCAATAACCAGACTATCCCACGAATCTGGTAGAGAACACAACAGACTGATGCACTTATCTTCATCTGAATTTTAATATCAACAGATGATAACTGATACCAGTATTAAATGCATTCAGATGCTGTCCACGCAGTCTCTGCTTTCATTCCTCAGATACAGCTTTTCACGTAGGATACGTTTATTCACCAGAGATTTAGAATTGGTAACAAAGTCCTACTGTCCCATAAAGCCTTCGCCGTTAGCTTCCCCTAATACAATTCAACAATACTGAATCTGAAGACACCACATCGTATTGTGCTCTTTGCCTTCCAATCCAACTTCTTTCCATTCCTTCATCGGTCACTCCCGTTGGTTTAGTACCCGGATCTACCGCGATCCACTGATCTTTATCCACCAACAAATCCTCCATCTTGAGTTTCCACAACTCAAAACTCTGACCATTTAACTTCTCAATCTCTATCTTTCCGCTGCTCGCCATTTTCTTTCACCACAAGAATCGATCTCGCAGATCTCCCACTGAATAGGGTCTACCACAGGCCCAAGCGAAACCCCTCAGCAACAAAGGCATCCCCTTGAAGCCAAAACAGCTCTGATACTAAATCTCAACTATACACAACCTTCCGTGTGACTGGGTTCCAAAGCTTATAACCCTTTAAAGTGTATACCCAACAGTCAATCCTCCTCATTTACTACCCCTCCATTCGAATATTCCTCCATCAATTTGGAGAGCAAACAGCCATCACTTTGAGGACTAAAATATAGCTAATGAAAGGAAAAGGACAGAAAACCAGTTTTTCTTGAGTTAGAGGCCAAGCCTCCCTAGTTGGAAGGAATTCGTTAGAGACTTCAAATGTATAAATAGAGAGGCTTGGGACCTCAGTGGGATTTCAGACTTCTATTGTAAAACTCTGTTTTATTTCTGAGTTGCAAAGACTTGAGATAGTTTGCTCTGTAATCCATGGTTTTTATAATAAGACTGAGTTTTGTTTAAGCTAGCTCTGAGTTAACTCCAAGGGCTAAAGCTCTTGGGTTAGGGCCCAACCCAAGAAGCCACAAATCCTCTTTACTGTACATGTATGCTAGCATAGAGTTCTGTTCTGTTTATTTGCTTAAGTAGTTTCATGGCTTTTTGTTCATTTCCTTAAATAGCCTTATGGTTTTCACTATTTATTTGCTTAAGTAATTACACTTTCATTACAAAAATATAGCGTATATTATTCATGGTTTTCATGTTCATCTTCTTCAGTAGTTGCATTTGCTGTAGTTTACTTCCATTTATGCCTTCTTTCAGTTCACAGGTTAGTTAGAGGAAAAATATCACTATCAGGTTGTGTGCAGGTGTCTCAGCCTCATCTCCTCCCTCTGGGATCGTGACTTCAAGTAGAGACCCTTCAGCAGCCCCAAAAACATAGGTTTCTGGTTCTCGCATGAGCTACGGAGTTCGTTGTTTGATGCAGTTATTTGTTCACCCGCACTGGTTTTCTCTGTCGTTTTCATATAAAATCACCTTTAGCACGTTCCTCATGCATCGCTCCCTCGTCTTCTGATCACCAACAGACCTTCACAATCACCGTCTAATTCATTATTTTCTCTAGCTATTGCCTCGTGTGAAGTCTTCCACTCACTTTATCATCTTTAAGTCCCCACTGTCGATCTGCCTCACCTGATCTGACAGTTATCACATCACCTTCACACCTTTAGGCACTTTAAATCGCCATCATCGATCTACCTTGCCTGATCTGACGGCTGTCGCTTCACCTGATCGCCAACTAGCTTGGCTAATCTCCACCATTGATCATCCCCGCCTGATCCAATGGATATCGCACAATCTCACACGGATTAGTGCACGAATGTTATCCGCCCAAGAGCACACAAGAAAAGTGGTTTTCTAGTGCTACATGTCGCGCAGTAAGGCTAATCGTGTGAAGTTTCAAAATACTACTTACAGACTGAATGGTGCACGAGAAACTACATACCGCCTTAGAAACCTACTCCATCATTTCCGCATGTTTCTTTTTACCACGATACGATTGCCTCCGTCCATCTCTTGACTTCACCCGTGTGATCAGATCTCAGCCGTTCATCGCTCCTATTAACCTCGTCCGTCCATCTCTTGACTTCACCCATGTGATCAGATCTCAGTCGTTCATCTCTCATGTTTTGTCCATCTCTTGACTTCACCCATGTGATTAGATTTCAACCATTCATCACTCTTGTTGACCTCGTTCGTCCATCTCTTGACTTCATCCCTGCGATTAGATCTCGGCCATTCATCTCCTTTGTTACCTTGATTCGTCCATCCACTCACTTAACTCCTCACGATATAATCTATGTCGTTCATCTGATTCATCAACCCCATTCATCCATTTATTCACTTAAGCCCCGTGATAAGATCTCCACCGTCCATCTTCTGTTCATTGATTGATCCAATGGTCCCTATGTGCTATTGCATCCTTACATCCGCTTTCCATTGATTTCGACCTCCGATTGATTTTTCCACTTGAAACCTGATTTAGTCTAAGTTTATTTGCTTTACACTAGTCTAATTTAATGTTTTTTACTTATGTAACTTAGATAGCAGCCTTAGGTTGGTGAATGTTTTAGCCATTGTACTTAGCATAGTTGTTTAATTGGTTAGTTAGGTTATGGTGCGGTTTATCATTACATGTTGATTTCTTCATTACTGCAGTAGAGTAGTTCCCTCTTAGAATAAGTTTGCTTTCCTTCCATCAAAGAATTAAGCTTCTTCTAACCCTGTAGAAGTTTGGCTTGGAACCCCTAGGGTCTCTTGCCAGATAAACAGTGACAATAGGTAGGACTTTCACTTCAACTTGTGCATATAGCATTGTCACCTCCAAGTTTGTTCGAACCCCGGGTTAATAAGTAAGCTGGTACCCCTGGGAGTTGCAACATTATTGTTGCAATACCTAGGCTCAACACTTCTTGGCGTTGTTGCAAGGGAGGTGTCTAAGTAGAAGTAATTACTACTTTTCTTCTACTTCTAGTCTTCAACTTTCTTTTCTTCTACTTCTTGTCCTCAGTTTTCTTCCATTAGTTTATTTCTGCAAAGGTAATCTAGTTTCTTTCTTTCCTTCATTTGTCATTATTTTCTTTCCTTTCCATTCTGCAAGTACTTTCTAGCTTTAAAGAAAATCTTACAAAAACCAACCCAAAAACATTTCCTTTCATGCCTGATAGGAATAGAGACAATTCAGGTAAATTCTTGACAAATACCCCCACTGCATCCAAAATTCAACCTTCTCTCTTCTTTGGTGATTGTGAAGTGGAAGAACCTTTAGATGAGGAACCTTACATATTTGAAGAACCTACAGGGGAAGAAGAAGAGGAAGAACCCATTCCTACTGAACCAATGGCTGGAAACCAAAATGATGGGGGAGATAGAGAGAGAATTGGGAGTGCCTTCCCCATCAGGAAAACCAATGGGGACACTAAGATGAAGAATATAAGCCCCTCTGCTCTACCTCATTTCCATGGCCTGACCATAGAGGACCCTGACACCTTCCTATTTGAGTTTTTTGTTATATGCCGAACCTATGACTATACTGACGATGAGAAAAAGTTAAAACTATTCCCATCTACCCTCAAGGATGCAACATTGTGCTGGTTCATGGGTTTACCTGGAGATAGCATCACAACTTGGGCTCAGATGCAACAAACCTTTAACAACAAATATAGGGAATACTATAGGTCAAAGGATACTATAGAAGAGATTTTCAGGATGACCATACAAATGGATGAATCCTTAGAAGACTATGAAGAAAGATTACAACTCAGTTACAAAAGGGCCAAGTGTAAACTTGACCAAGAGTCGCTAAAGTTGGTCCTACTTAGAGGAGTAAGGGAAGATCTTTTGGATACCTTACATATGATAGCAGGAGGAGATGTCTACCAATTACCCTATGAAGATATCAAGATTGTCTTTAGGAACCATTCTAGGTCAGCCAGGAAAAAGGGTAAGGGTAGTCAACCTATGGCTAGTACATCATTCTCCAACTTATCCATCAAGGGTGAAATTGGAAATATGCGAGAAGATTTCAAAAGTGATATGTTGCAAACCTTTGCCTTGCATTTTGACACTATGAACATCAAAAGGAAGCAAGAGGAAGCAGAGAGAGCCTTGGCCATACTTTGTCCTAGATGCACCAGGAGGCATCCTAGGAATGGATGTACATTGAACTATATTAAGATTTTCTCAGTCTGTGAAGAAAACCACTCCATAGACAAGCGCCCTTCTTTACCTGGACTCAAAGCTATATATTAAGGGTTTGAAGGGGTCATTGAGCAGCTTTGCTACATCAACCAAAGGATACCTCCTGGGCCTAGACCATACCAGCAGGGTATGTAAAGGCCATCCCATGCATACTACAACCCCAACCAAGCCATAGCTATACCTTCTTGGGGACCCCCTGCTCATCCTTCCTGATCTACACCCCCTCCTCGGTCCTATGCATCTCAGTATCAATCCCAGCCATCCAGCCAATCATTTCAACCTTATGTTCAGCCACAACATTAGTGGAATACCCTACACCAGGGGTGGAGGCCCCAATTCAACAATGTTCCAGCCCTATTTCCTCCACCACCTGCCCAACCACAACTCCTGCACTCTGCTCCACCTAAGCAACCCTATATTCCTGCCCAACCAAATCCGAACCCAAACAATAGGCAGGCTCAACAAGCATACAGTGGAGAGACATCATACCCAGCTTATGTTGTAGAAATCCAGGAAATAAACCTAAGATCTGGGAGAATTTTCCCTAATAACCAACCAACCTCTCCACATAAGGAAGTTGAGGAAGAAAGAGAGGAAAGAAATCTTAAAGTAAATCCACCCTTTCCTGAGAGATTAACCCAACCACCCCAACCTACCCTAGAAGAAACTGAACTTCTGGGAGAATTGAAAAATCTATATGTAAAAATCCCCCTTCTCCAGGTCATCAAAGATGTTCCCATTTACAACAAGTTGATTAAGGATAAGTGCTTCAAGCATCCAAGAGGAAGAAAAATGGGTGCCCCTACCATTAATGTCATTGGGCAGTTGTCTGACTTAATGCTGGGGAAGGTAATATGTCCAAAATATTTAGACCCTAGAAGCCCTATAGTAGATGTGCACATCAATGGAACCATTGTCCCACACACTCTGATTCATCTTGGGGCTGCCATTAATGTGATGACTAAGGAGACCATGCTCAAACTCAACCTCCAAGGGTCATTGAGAAAGACCACAACAGTTCTGCAACTTGCAAGTCATTCCACAGTCACCCTTGAGGGAATTTTAGAGGATGTGATGGTCTCCATTGATTCCTGGGAGTACCCTACAGATTTCCTAGTTCTCCAGCCTAAGGCTAAGCTTATTGGTTACCCTCTAATCCTTGGGAGGCCATGATTAGCCACATCTAATGCTTACATTAGCTAAAGAGCTAGGAATATGACCATCAAGAATGGGCATATGTCCAAACAGTTAGTCTTATACCCTCCTGATCAACCTACCCTAGAGCATGATTTACCTTTATGGTTGGAGGAGGAGGAAGAAGATGAGGGTTGTTCTGCCCAACTTTATACTTTGGAAGCAATCATAGGAGGGGGACATCAAGATGAAGATGAATTAATTGAACACCTGCTCCAAAGTCCAACTCCTATTTCCTTACCATTAGAAGAAGAGCTAAGGGAAACCCAAAGAAATCATCCATTTGACTTGTGCTTGGCCAATTCTAGCCCACTCTATGTCAAAACTATAGAATTTGGCTGAGAGAGAACTTTGAAAATTAGCCCATCTCTTTCTACTTTAGAAGAGGAAAAGTTGTGCAACATGCTGAGAGAGAGCCTAGAAGCCTTCGCTTGGAGTTATAAGGAAATGAAGGGAGTACACCCCTCAGTGTGTACTCACCACATATACATCAAAGAAGGTTGCAAGCCAATCAGGCAACCATAAAGGAGGATGAATCTAGCTCTTAAAGACATAGTCAAAGAAGAACCGCAAAAATTGCTAGATGTAGGATTCATTTACCCTATCTCAGACAGTGAGTGGGTCTCTCCTTTAGCGTTAGTTCCCAAGAAAAATGGTAAGTGGGGGATTTGTGTTGATTATAGGGAGTTGAACAAAGCTAGAAAGAAGGATCATTTCCCCTACCCTTCATTGACCAAGTTCTAGATGGCCTCGAAGGGAAGAAGTTTTTTTCCTTCCTAGATGGGTTCAGTGGGTACAACCAAATCTAAATATACCAAGAAGACCAGGACAAGACCACATTCACCTGTCCTTGGGGTACTTTTTCCTATAGGGTCCTTCCTTTTGGCCTATGCAATGCTCCTGCCACTTTCGAGAGAGCAGTCTTAAGTATTTTTGTTGAATTAGTACATGATGGAGTAGAAATCTATATGGATGAATTTACACCTTATGTTTGTGATTTTCAAGAAATCTTGACTAACCTAGGCAAAGTATTATACAAATGCATTGAAACAAATTTGTCTCTCAGTCTAGAAAAATGTGAATTCTTAATGACTAAAGGGATTGTGCTAGGTCATTCAATATCTTAGCAAGGACTGCAGGTGGACCCAAACAAAATAGCAATCATCCAAAGGGTCCCACCTCCACAAAAGCAAAGAGATGTCAAGATTTTCTTAGGGTTAGCTAGATACTACAAAAGGTTCATAAAGGACTTTAGCAAGTTGGCCTCTCCTCTGTTTGGGTTGTTGGCCAAAGATTATGATTTTATATGGTTAAAGAGCTGTCAAGAGGCCTTGGACATTCTAAAGGGTAAGTTAACCACTACACCAATCCTTAGAGGCCCAAACCGAGCCCTCCCTTTTCATATTCATGTTGATGGCTCACACAAAGACATAGGAGCAGCCTTAGGTTAGGAAGAGGAGAAATTTCCCTATGCCATCTATTTTATCAGTAAGAACCTGTCAAAGGCTGAGCTAAACTATATTGTGACCGAAAATGAACTCTTGCTTGTTGTGCATTCATTGAACAAATTTAGGCATTACATTAAAGGCTATCAAACATTTTTGCATAATGATCATGCTGCAATCAAATATTTAATGAACAAACCATATGTAAATGCTAGAATTATAAGATGGTTTCTTTTATTACAGAAGTTTGATCTAACAATTGTTGATAAGCCTGGTAAGGAAAATGTTGTTGTTGACTTTCTATCTAGGATGAATCTTCCTGCAGGTGAAGAAGGAATGGTGGATGACCAGTTACCATATGAGCATGTGTTTGCTATTTTAGTTCTCTCCCCATGGTTTGCTGATATAGCAAACTATCTGGTATCATCACAGTTCCCACCAAATTGCCCTCCAAAGAAAAGAGAAAGATAGTTAGAAAGAGCGCCCCCTTCACCTGGATTGGGGGCAATCTGTTCAAACTTGGCCCAGATCAAATCTTAAGAAGGTGTGTAAGGGAAGAGGAAGTCTTTGACATCCTTCTGACCTGTCATGATGGGCATTATGGAGGTCACTTTGCAGTAAAGAGGACAGCATTCAAAGTGTTGCAAGCAAACAATTATTGGCATACTCTTCATCAGGATGTGAAAAAGTATATTAGTTAGTGTGATCAATGCTAGAGGGTGGGAAAGCCTAAAAAAGAGATGAAATGCCCCTACAACTTCAAGTGACTTTCGAGCCATTTGACAAGTGGGGCATGGACTTCATTGGGCCTATCAACCCTCCTTCAAAGCAAAAACAGCACATCATTGTGTGCACTTATTATTTGACTAAGCGGGTTGAAACCAAGGCAATTAAGGTAGCAACAGAAGAAAAGGTGGTTGAGTTCCTAAGGGAGAATATATTCTACAAATTTGGGTACCCTAGAGAGCTAGTCACAGACCAAGGCAACCAGTTTACCTCCAGCGTGATTGAAGAACTGCTCAGCCATCACAAAATCAAGCATAGGACCTCCACTCCTTATCATCCACGAGCTAATGGGCAAGTGGAGGTGACCAATAGGTCACTGGAGAACATCTTAACCAAGGTAGTGAGCAGCAGTAGGAAGGATTGGGCAAAGAGACTAGTTGAGGCCACCTAGGCCTATAATACAACATGGAAGACCACCACTAGATTTACACCCTATGAGTTTCTCTATGGGAAAAAGGCTTTCTTCTCCATTGAGTTTGAATATAACACATTGAGGATGGCAACCCAACTAGATTTGGATCTCAGCCATGCACAGAAAGAAATATTGTTACATTTGAATGCCTTGGATGAATTCAAAATGCAGGCCCTCCTACATACAGAGATAGTTCAGCTTCAGAGGAAGATCTAGCATGATAAGCACATCAACGAGAGGCAATTTCAAGAAGGAGACTGGGCATTGTTATATGATTCCAGGTTTAAAGACTTCAAGGGCAAGCTAAGGACAATATGGGTCAGACCTTATGTGGTGGAAAGATGCCATGACAATGGTTCAATGCAGATCATAACTATTGATGAAGAAGCCATTCCATTGCTAGTTAATGGACACAGATTGAAAATGTACAAGAGGTATTTATCAAAACAAGAGTTCATTGACAGTATCAATAAGACGGTGATGATGGTAGAGCAAGTTGCAGATCCTCACTCATTAGGTCACTGAAAAAGGAAAAAAATAAAAGAATAAGGATTTAGGTGAAAACCTCCATGAGGCACCTAAGTCCCATATTTGGGTTGAAAACCTCATGAGGCGGCCCAAGGATCAAAAAAAAAAAAAAAAAAAAAAAACGAAAAAGAGTAAGAAGATACATGGGTGAAAACCTTCCTTGAGGAACCCAGGGTAGATATCTAAGGTGAAAACCTCTCTGAGACAGCCTAGGTGTTTCTTTAAAAAATATATAATAATAAAAGAAAAAAACATAATTGATTTTTGCAAGTGGGAGAAAAAGAAAAGCAAGGAGCAAAGAGAAGATCCAGAGGGAACCCTGCCTCACATATATTCATCTCATCTACTCCTTACCATGCATCCCCCCATCAATTCTATTGTTTTTCACTTCATTGCTTCAGTTCAGGTGAAGATTGTGTTTTCTAACAGAATCACCTCAACCATTACCATCATCCCTGCATCCACATACACTCCTACTCCCTCTATCCATTCATTACAGCACCATCCAACAACATGATCAAGAAATTCTAAGGGAAACACCAAACATTGCCAAGTGGTAATCCAAGAGCTCCACAATAGTAGCAGCATCAGATCCAAGAGCTCCACAGCAGCAACAACAGCATCAGATCTTCAATCATAAACACCTGCAAAAGCTAATAAACCATCAACAAACAGTAGAGGAGGAATAAGAATGACCATCAGCAGTGCCTCTGATCTTTGACAACTGCAGCATGGCATCAAGACCACAGGTAAGTATCCCACTCACTCACTCATATGCATCATTTGATCAAAAGTTGTAAAGGTTAAGAGGTAGTTGGTTTATAAGTGAAAAGGTGGCAAAAAGTGAATTCTTTAATAATTCAAGGGAGAATGCAAGGGTACATAGATACGGTGTTGTTATGGCAACCATCTAAGATTGCTTGAAGAATTAAGATTTGGGGTAGAAACACCAGTTCACCAAAGACATAGCATACCCTATTCCTTGATGCAATCTCTCATAGACTCCAGTAGCAAAGTAAATGAAGGAAATTCCCAACAGTTGGTTCACCATGGGTTGATTAGGATCCTCATTAAGGATGCCCTCCAAAGCCTCAGGATCCCCATAACACGGTCAGTCTTCAAAAAACTTACCAACAGAGGATGAAATCAAAACCCTCACCTATGATGTTAGTCCTTCAGTCAGTGAGGAGGAGGCAAAACAAGAAGAAGAAGAAGATACAGAGCTAGATGGGGATGAGATGGATGAAGAAGAAACTAATATAGAGGAACATGTTGAAAGAAGACAAGGAGGGGGATGTCGAAACAAGAGGAGGAAACAAAGGAAGAAACTGATGAAGATGTGAAAGAACAGCAAAAGGAAGAAGATAAGAAAAATAGAGAGGACAACTGCAGGAAAAGAAAGACCAACTAACATATATGGCTAGCCTCTCCTTGGAGGTCATCTAGTGTAGGATTCCAGCTAAATCCTATGCTCTTTATCTCAGAGAACAATGGCTGCAATTTTATATTAAAACACTAGCAGAAAGGAGCACCATGTCATTTCAGGACTGCAGACAGTTTATTGATCTTTGTGATCAAAGTGCACTAAAGGATAGGGCCAAAATGGCTGAGTTTTACTTGCATAACATAGCCCTCACAAACATGAATATTTGGGATCCTAATACAGAGCTAGGAGTGTTGAAAAATGTGCAACAAGAAATGTTAAATTTAGAATGTGCTAAAAATAGACCTACTAAAAATAACATGTCTAAAAAAAGCAGTTTGGCCAGTAAGGTCATTGGCCACATTGGGTGAGAGGTGAAATTGCTAAAAATAGGAAGTTCTAGAAATAGCATTTCTAGGTCCCTTCCTATTTATAGCAATCCCTAGCCTATCTATAGGAAGTAAAATTAATTTTGGTCTTAACAGAAGTTTAAAATATTAATTAATTAATCTCGATGAGTTAATTAGTTATGGAAAATTAAACTTGAAGTCTTTGTGAGATCATGCAATTATTTTCTCCCTTGATTGAGGAATTTATCCCTTAATTAAAAGAGATAAGGTTCAGTTCTATAATGAGAGAATCAATTGATTTAGTTCTAACTAGTCAAGTCCAGTTAAATCATTTAACAAGTTGTTAAATTTTCTATATTCAGTTTGTTAATGCTTGCATGCATGTGACAACTAATAACTGAGTATCTTGTCATGGATAACTGATGCATGTCATTTCAGACAGAGACCCATTTGAGATTGGATGAGGGACAGTGTACTATCAGATGCTAGGATATTTCTAGTAAGTATTCCTTACATGAGGAAGAAATATATTTTCTTCTATGATTACGTAGGTGGACCTGAGGTGATAGCAGGTATGATTAGGCCAATTTTCAGCCTATATAATGAGGCCTAGGTAGTCCATGATTTTCATCATTTGATTGAAGATCATCAGAGTATAGAGAGAGCAAGATAGCTATTGAGCTAATTCTTTTTGTATTGTGAAGAGGATTTCCACTGATTGATAATACATGGTTGGGGTTTTATGCTGGTGCTTTCCCCTGGATATATCTTGTGTTATGTGTGATTATTTCTCTTGATCAGTTATGCATATTTCTACTTGATGTTGTTCATGAATTCGATTATGCTTCCGCTTAATGTTTTGTAGAAGTAGAACAAGTATTATGCTTTAGGACATTGCATATTCGGTTGTTTCTACAGGTAATTTCACATGGTATCAGAGCTGATGATTTTGTAGAAAAATTCTACAAAATTATACTATGGTATCGAGCACAGGTATCAAGCAAAATGTATACTAAAGGATGGATTTCAAAGTTTTGAGTTTTGGGCCAGAGTTTGTAGAGAAAGATATTAAAATTTCTGTACAAAAATTTTCAGAAATAAATAGCAGATTTGGATTCCTGAGAAAAAATACCCAAAATTTAAAAAAAAAAAAAAAATCGATTAAATCGGAGTTCGGATGAAGGAGATATCACTGATTTAAAATGAGCTCCTTTTCCAGAAAATTTCATGATGTCGAGAAAGTGGAAACAGATTGGTGTGCTAGCAAAGAACCTATATGCACTTGAGGTATAAGATGCATGCAAAGCCTTGAGGAGAAAGGCAAAGGTTAGATACTTGGTGGTTGAGAGGGAGGGTAAATTACATCTCAACACGCAGAGCTAGAAGAAGTCTCAGACGGTTGTGGAGGAGCCAGGATTGGTGTAGCAGTTTCAGGAGGTTGTGGACCAACCACAACAGGGGAAGTTGTGTGGAGATCGAGTAGAGACATCTACTCATCCAGAGACCTCCAGTAGGGGGGAACTTTGAGCCAGGTGGGCTAAGGGATCACATGCAGCCATACCTCCAGGTAGGAGGTGGGGCGATATAGAGTGATCGTCCCAAGGATGAGGGGCAGGATCCTTGAGGTACCCAACCTCTTGGATTAGACCTTGCTACAGGAGCCTTGATGTGGAGTAGCAGGAACTGAATGATTGGGTATAGACAGATGCGAATGGAGCGGCAGAGAGAGCGATAGTGCAGGGAATCCTAGAACATCGCATAGCTAGCAGGCTACAGTAATGCGAGAGGCACTAGTGTTTTGCATAGTGCTAGGTGGCACAGAGAGGTGTGCAATGGTGCGAGATGCATGGAGATGTTGCAGTAGCGCAAATGTCAAAAAAGGAGCACTTGTCAGTAGCAATAGAGCTTCAGCATCAGAGTATGTTCCTAGCCCAACAGAGTGGTCAGTTGGGAGTGTTTTTGTTCCAAGTGTTGTCGGAGCAAGTGGACCGGGTAGATGTGTTTCATGTAGAACATTCCAGAGTTACAGGATCGGGTTCGAGAGAGAAAGCCTTTCTTGTTGAGAGGGAGTGTTGAAAAATGTGCAACAAGAAATGTTAAATTTAGAATGTGCTAAAAATAGACTTGCTAAAAATAGCATGCCTAAAAATGGCAGTTTGGCCAGTGAGGTCATTGACCATATTGGGTGAGAGGTGAAACTGCTAAAAATAGAAAGTTCTAAAAATAGCATTTCTAGGTCCCTTCCTATTTACAGTAGTCCCTAGTCTATCTATAGGAAGTAAAACTAATTTTGGTCTTAATAGCAGTTTAAAATATTAATTAATTAATCTCCATGAGTTAATTAGTTATGGAAAATTAAACTTGAAGTCTTTGTGAGATCATGCAATTATTTTCTCCCTTGATTTAGGAATTTTTCCCTTAATTAAAGGAGATAAGATTCAGTTCTATAATGAGAGAATCAGTTGACTTAGTTCTAACTAGTCAAGTCCAGTTAGATTATTTAACAAGTTGTTAAATTTTCTATATTCAGTTTGTTAATGCCTGCATTCATGTGACAACTAATAACTGAGTATTTTGTCATGGATAACTGATGCATGTCAATTCAGACAGAGACCCAATTGAGATCAGATGAGGGACAGTGTACTATCAGATGCTAGGATATTTCTAGTAAGTATTCCTTGCATGAGGAAGAAATCTATTTTCTTTTATGACTATGTAGGTGGACCTAACGTGATAGCAGGTATGATTAGGCCAATTTTCAGCCTATATAATGAGGCCTAGGTAGTCCATGATTTTCATCATTTGATTGAAGATCATCAAAGTATATAGAAAGCAGGATAGCTATTTAGCTAATTCTTTTTGTATTGTGAAGAGGATTTCCATTTGATTGATAATACATGGTTGGGGTTTTATGCCGGTGCTTTCCCCTGGATATATCTTGTGTTATGTGTGAATATTTCTCTTGATCAGTTATGCATGTTTCTACTTGATGTTGTTCATGAATTCGATTATGCTTCCGCATAATGTTTTGTAGAAGTAGAACAAGTATTATGCTTTAGGACATTCCATATATCGGTTTGTTCTACAAGTGAAATTTCTACATGGTATCAGAGCTGACTGATTTGTAGAAAAATTCTACAAGGAGATCTACAATTTATGGCTTTGGCATCATCTATGAACCATGAGAGGTTAAGGATTGCAAAGATGAAAAGAATATTGGCAAAAGAGAAAAATAAACCTCTTTTTATCAGAGCTGAACAATCAAATACCATGGCCCTAATCAGCACCCATAATATAATTTCAAATGATCCTCAGCTAGCACTTAGTTATCTTGTTGCCCAAGAGCAAGAATTTTCACATTTTGAGGATACATTTAGGCTGCTAAGATGATAATATACATTCCTACTAAAAGAGATGGAACACACTGCCACACAGCTTGAAGATCAGAGAATAGCACTCCCCTCAAATGTTGAGAAAATCAATCAACAAGACACCTACGTATGAGCAATCAATGCAAAGGTTGAAGGTCAATTGGATAGACCTAAAACTCAGTCCACCACTACACCTAGGGATGCTAGAAGGGAGAAAAGAAGAAGAGGAAAAGAGGTAGTGGGAGGAAGTAGAAAGGAAAGTAGGCTTCTATGAACAAGAAGAAGAGACCACAGCAGAAGCATGGGATGTTAGAGAGGCTACCAAAGCCATGAAGGACATAGACATTGACTAAGTTGCTTAGAGGATGAGCAACACTTTCAGTAGGGGGGTGATGATGAGCCTCATCATTGAGTAATTATATGGGCCTTAATTGGCCTTAATTCACCTCCTAGCTATAGTCCAAACCAACTATTCTCACAACTTATTGCATACTTTTGATTATATTTTGTTTATGAAATGAGTTAGAGTTGGATATTTGGCTTTGTGGTCTAATGTGCATGTAATGCGAGAATAAAGGATAAAAGCAAGGAAAAATGCAGGTATAAAGGATAACAACAAAGAACTATGGAAAATACCTTGGTAAAGACTTGAATGAGACAAGGGAGATTAATTATAGGAGGTCAATTCTCCTCATTTACTACCCCTCCATTCGAATATTCCTCCATCAACTCAGAGTACAAAAAGCCATCACTTTGAGGACTAGAAGACAGCCAAGCAAAGGAAAAGGACAGAAAACCAGTTTTTCTTGAGTTAGAGGCCAAGCATCCCTAGTGGGAAGGAAGTCATTAGAGACTTCAAATGTATAAATAGAGAGGCTTAGGACCTCAAAAGGATTTTGAACTTCTATTGTAAAACTCTATTTTATCTCTGAGTTGCAAAGACTTGAGATGGTTTGCTCTGTAATCCCTGGTTTTTATAATAAGAATGAGTTATCTTTAACCCAGCTCTGAGTTATCCATGGTTTTTATAATAAGAATGAGTTGTGTTTAAGCCAACTCTGAGTTAACTCCGAGGGATGAAGCTCTTGGGTTAGGGCCCAACCCAAGCAGCCACAACTCCTCTTCATTGTACATGTATGCTAGCATAGAGTTCTGTTATGTTTATTTTCTTAAGCAGTTTCATGGTTTTCTGTTCATTTGCTTAAATAGCCTTATGGTTTTTACTATTTATTTACTTAAGTAATTGCACTCTCATTATAGCAATATGCGTAGATTATTCATGATTTTCCTATTCATCTGCTTTAGTAGCTACATTTGTTGTAGTTTACTTCCATTTATGCCTTCTTTCAGTTCACAGGTTAGTTAGAGGAAAAATATCACTATCAAGTTGTGCGCAGGTGTCTTAGCCTCATCTCCTTCCTCTGGGACCATGACTTGAGGCAGAGACCCTTCAACAGCCCCAAAAACAACGGTTTCTGGTTCTCCCAGCTATGGAGTTCGTTGTTTGATGTATTTATGTGTTCACCAGCACTAGTTTTCTCTGTCGTTTTCATTTAAAACCACCTTCAACGTGTTATTCATGCATCGCTCCCTAATCGTCTGATCACCAAAAAACCTTCATAATCACCATCCTATTCATTATTTTCTCTAACTACACCTCACGTGAAGTCTTCCACTCACTTTATCATCTTTAAGTCCCCACCGTTGATCTGCCTTGCCTGATAGGACGGTTATCACATCAACTCCACACCTTTAGGTGCGTTAAAACCCCATCGTCGATCTGCCTTGCCTAATCTGACGATTGTCGCTTCACTCGATCGCCAACTAGCTTGGCTGATCTCCACCGTTGATCAGCCCTACCTGATCCAATGGTTATCACGCAATCTCATGTGGATTAGCGCACAAACGTTATCCACCCAAGAGCACGCGAGAAAAGTGGTTTTATCGTGCTACATGTCGCACAATAAGGCTAAATGCGTGAAATTTCAAAATATTGCTTACAGCCCGAAGGGTGCGCAGAAACTACTTATCGCCTTAGAAACTCGCTCCATCATTTCCGCACATTTCTTTTTCCTATGATACTCTATGTAGTCCATCTCTTGAATTCACCCATGTGTTCAAATATAAACCATTCATCGCTCTTGTTAACCTCGTTCGTCCATCTCTTGACTTCACACGCGTGATCAGATCTCAGCCATTCATCGCTCTTGTTAACCTTGTCCATCCATCTCTTGACTTCACCCGCACGATCAAATCTCAATCATTCATTGATCCTGTTGACCTCGTCCGTCCATCTCTTGACTTCATCCCCGCGATTAGATCTCGATCATTCATCTCCTTTGTTACCTTGATTCGTCCATCCACTCACTTAACTCCTCACGATATAATCTCCACCGTTCATCATATTCATCAACCCCATTCATCCATTTATTCACTTAAGCCCCATGATAACATCTCCACCGCCCATCTTTTGTTCATTGATTGATCCAATAGCCCCTATGCGCTATTGCATCCTTACGTCCGCTTTCCATTGATTTCAACCTCCAATTGCTTTTTCCATTTGAAACCCGATTTAGCCTAAGTTTCTTTGCTACACCTTAGTCTAGTTTAATGTTTTTTACTTCTGCAACTTAGATAGAAGCCTTCAATTAGTGACTGTTTTAGCAATTCTGCTTAGCATAGTTATTTAATTGGTTAGTTAGGTTATTGTGTGATTTATCATTACATGTTGATTTCTTCATTACTGCAGTAGGGTAGCTCTCTCTTAGAATAAGTTTTCTCTCCTTCCATCAAAGAATTAAGTTTCTTCTAACCCTATAGAATTCTAGCTTGGAACCCCTGGGGTCTCTTGCTAGATAAACAGTGACAACAGGCAAGACCTTCACTTCTACTTGTGCATAGAGCACTGTCACCTCCAAGTTTGTACGAACCCCGGGTTGATAAGTAAAGCTGGTAGCCTTGGGAGTTGCAGCATTATTGTTGCAATACCTAGGCTCATCATTTATACAAATGGGATTTTGAACCATAATTGGTTCAAATCCACTAATTACTCAACAAATCCATATTTATAGATCCTCATACTCTCCAAGAGATATAATTAACTCTCAAACCTTTAACTCTCTCAAATATTCTTGAGATATCTCTTAAAGAATATATCTGATTCAACATTCCTCATTCTCATCACTTATGTACATTTCTCCTAAAAAACATAGGAACACACATTTAAACTAATAATTAAATCCAATTGAGGGAACCAACTCCCATGGTAAATAAAACCCCTAGGTCTAGTCAAAAATAGTTTTGAATTGGAGGTTAGATTATCCTAAATCACTTTGACCCCTCGCCTCTTTAGCATCAATTCCACTCTAACCCTTGGCTCCCTTCTCTTGGAAAATGCACTATGGTGCTTTGGAAAACCTCCTTGGGCATTGTAGGTGATAGCAGCACAAGAAGCATGTCCTAGGTCACGGTTTCTCAAGCCAAAGTTTAAGCTTGTAGTCATCTTTGGAAGACACGACAACTTGACAAAAATAAAGAACTTTAATTTAAATTATTATTATTTATTTTATTATTATTATTATATTATTATTATTATTTATAAAATAATTAATATATAAGTTAAATTATATCATTTTAAAACATTTCCGAAAAGAATATACATTTAATAACATTGAACAATATTCTCGAGTTGGATATTTCCCCTCTTTATCATGAATAGATTTCTAATTTGTAAAAAGATTTTTTTTTTTTTTTTGGTAAGATATAGAAGGATATTTATATTACGAAAAAAAGTGATATTGTATTGATAACTTTTGTTTGCCAAAAACTTTGTGGGATCCCCTAAAAAGGTAGATTGAACAACCATTGTTACCATGATCCCAGTTTTAGCCAAAAAAGATTGCAAAAAATACTTACTAACTTTCAAACTATGTAGCCCATTGTTAATTACATACATTAGCGATTGATGGGCATTAAAACAAAATATTGTTTCCATATAACATTGTAAGACATATGAATCGCAATAGACACATAGCAGAGATAGACATAGCATATACAAAAAAGATAAACCAAGTGTCATAAAAGACTATTAGTCTAATATAATAACTAGAGAAAGAGCATTGAAGTTTCCTTAGGGTGAATCCTCTGTTAGTGCATTAATAATAGTTGATGTGTGGTGTTGTGAGTCAGATCCAAAGCTAGAATGAAGAGACCACATAGCATTCCAGTTGTGTTAGTATGATGACTATATTGTTTAGATTGTATTTGATGTCCTGGAGGATCCTTTTGATCTCCTCTTGTCCTTGCAAATAAACGGTAGTGGTCAATTTGCTTGTCCCTGATGACCATGTGAAGAAGTGTTTCAAGTTGATGGTGCAGAGCCACTGACTGGAGAAAGTGAAGTCTTCTTTTACAAAATTTCTGAGGATCTAAAGTCCATACGAAGGTGTTGCCACTGATTTCAGTGTCAAAAAAAATATGTCTTGTCACCAGATTGTTTTGCTTCCATGTGAAGGATCACATTCCTCACTTCTGGAGGGACGGATTCAAAGTGGTAATCCATTGAGTTTCATCCAAATAGACTTCGACATCAAGAGGTGGAACTTCATGCAAAACCACCCTGTCGACTAGCTTGGCACAACGGAGGAGCCATGAAAACACTTACTAAAACCAAACTTGACCGAACTAGGGTGATATAGGTGGTATGACCAGACACCAATTTTGTGACCCAGAGTCGAAACTGAAGACTATAATGATGGTGGGATGAGAATTCGAAGGAGTAAAAACTGGAATGTGAGTGAACAGGGTGAACTGGAATGTGAGTAAAACTGGAAGCAAACACCTTACAAAGGCATCATTAATCATGAATAGGATGAACGCTCCTAAAAAACCATTGATATATACCTCCTCTTGACACTGGCTTTGTGGGTGGGAAAGGCATATGGAAATTGTGCATAAAAACCTTAAGAAGACTATACTTATGATTCATTCAGAACCAAATTGAAAAATTACCTAAGTACTAGATGCCACGACGAGAACTAGACAACTAAAAGAGACATCCACTCAGAACAAAATTGAAAAAAGTACCTGGGTACCAGATGCTGAAGATGAGAACCTGACAACTAAATGAGACACCAGCAAAGCCAGCGATTTGGGAGGGGGAAGAAGGTAACATAGTGATCAGCTTGAATGAAGGGCCTACCACTATGTTATGTAAAAGAGTATGAAAAACATGGGCACCTTTGAAACCCAACCAGAGTACCAAAACCAAATGATTCATAGTAAACTGTGACTTGATTATAGACGTTGAAACCCAAAGGACTTAAATATATCAAATGCCCTTCACCAAGACCTTTGAGCACCAACATTATTGAGTCGTAGTAGAGTATAGGTAGGAGGAGGTTGCCAGAGCTAGAAACGTTGTATAAAATCCATCACCCTGAGGTGAGCTCCCTATCTTTATAGAAAAAGCCAATGACCTGAAGATGAAACGAGCTGAAAAGTCCTCTTGAGCAATCTAGGGCCAAAGATTCAGTACAAGTGTGCTTGTTTACACACATGTTAATACCCTCATTAAACACCAAATTCATGTGCAATGCATCCATGACCAGCCTCAAAGGCCAGAAGTTGTAAACGAAGAGAATATCGAACAAAGTTCCCTCACTCGCCACTTGCCTACATTTAAAGTTATTTGATAAAAATCCCTGTGGTTGAGCCTATAAATGGTATAACTGCCATGTGTGGGTGGTGTTCGAACAGATGGTGACGTGGGCTCCAATCCCTAGAGGCGCTTTCCTCTTTGTCATTGTTTTCTTCCATGCCAATCATGCTAACTAACACCAATTAATACAGTAAATGCACCTCCATCAGGGAAAATATATTTCATGGGTCCCTCCATTACACATTCTTGTTCTTCTTTACTAAATAGGCATTGTTACATTACCATGTATTAACAATACTATAAGCCCAAAAAAAAACTCACTTCATATAACATTTTTTAATTAATCAATTGATTGAAAAGAGTAAAAAGAGCATAACTACTTTAGAGATAAATTTCAACCTTTGATTTGTGTATATTACTATGAATATTTCAAAAATATTTAGTAGAGGTTAAATCTCTACCATCTACCTAATAATTATTAATAATTAAATTAAAATTATGAAACCCTATTCCAAAATAAACATACATATCCACTTATTTATGAAATCTAAATCAATGATTACATTAATTTACATATACAAATATATTTAAATAAAAATTATTTGACTATATATTATTAACATATTAATATTAAAATTTTTATAAATTAAAATATAAATATGTTTTGAATTTTAAATTTAATTAAATTCTAAAATTTTGATTATAAAATAATAAAATTTATTAATATTTTAATTTATAAATTAATTATTAAATATATATCTATATTAAAATTTGATATAGAAACTTACTATTATCATGAAGTTGTATTTGACCAAGACAATTGGAGATACTTGGGTAATAAAATTTGAAATTACAAAAACCATTTAGATGTTGGACAAATGAATAATGTATCCATTATTATTAAAATAAATTATTTATATATAGATATTTTAATTTTGGAATATAGGGAAACTTTCACTATTATCCATGAAGTTGTTTGACCACAGGACCAATTGAACTTGGTATTATAAAATTTGAATACAAAAACCATTTAGAGGTTGACAAATGAATATGTGTCAATTATTATGAAATTAAAAATTATTTTATTATTATAGATATTAATTTTGAAATTTTATTAAGCATATAAATTTGAAGAGAAAAAATTAAAAAAATTACTAATATTATAAATTAATTTATAAATATTTATATTTAATTTTACATATAACATCAATTTTAATCCATGAAGTAGATCAATGTATTATCCATGAAGTTAGTCTAATTGAGGTAACCTGATATATCCAATTTATATTAAAGAATATTTATTATTATTATGAAAATGGTATTGAATATGTATTATTATTTTTGTATTCAAGTTTATGTGATCTATAATGAATTAAACAAAGTTTTTTGGTAAAAATTACATGAGAGAATTTTTTTGGCCGATGCGTTTCGAACCAACAAGTACGGTTCATCATCAGGACCAGGTCTATATTGTTCTCTATTTAAGCCTTTGTCATGGTCTGCCTCTTCATTGGTCTATATTGTTCTCTATTTAAGCCTTTGCCATGGTTTGCCTCTTCATCTGGTCCTGGCGATGAACCACACTTGTTCGTTCAAAACACGTTGGCCAAAAAAATTCTCTCATGTAATTTCTACCGAAAGACTTTGTTTAATATATTATTATTATTAAAATTATATTAATGTTTTAAAGTTGAAATCTAAATAAATTACGACCAAAATTAATTAAATATAGATTATTTATAATTAATTATAAAAAAAATATTTAATATTAAATTCATTTAACATTATATATATAATTTAAATTATTCAACATTAAATGTATGAAGTTAATTATGTTAAGAATTAAATAAAGAAAAAAATATATTTAGTACCTATATATTTGAAACAAATAATATATTTATGTTTCTATCATTTAAAAAAAAAAAATCAAAAATGTTATTTCTCTATTTTAAAATGGAAGTTATTAATGAGACAAATGACATAGTTTTGAAATATTTTCAATATTTAGTATTTTACAAAATGCATTTCTGCATTCTCATATTCAATACATCTTATATTATATAATCTAATAAATAAAAATAAAAATATGGTTAATAGTTTGACACTGTTTTCTTTACATTCAAAAACATACCAATACAATGTGGCATTATAAAACTCCCTTTTATGTAGTCAAAAACATTGAAATACAGGGTTGTATTACAAAACATAAATCATAAAGTTATGTTACAACATTTAATAATATGTTTTTATTTTTTTAAATTTAAAACTAACTGATCTCGATGGGGTGTTCAATCAAGAGGATAGGTGGCTACAAGTTGGAGTGTGGAGTCAGTTGGGCCTCCATGTGCAACACGCCTGGCTTAATGGCTATTGGGAGTCGGGCTCTCCCACGAGTGTTACTTAATGTAGGAAGGAGGCAGCAGGGTGGTCATTTGCAATGGGTAGGCGATAAGGAGGGAGCGTTGGGTGAGGGAGAGCAGTGACATATTGGCGTCCTGGCTCAAGCAGAGGCTTGGGGCAACGGTGCAAGAAGGTTTCAGGATTGAAGGGTAAGCGGGGGAGTGGAACTAACAACCTCTTTGGCCGTGGGATCCAAGACAGCATAGGACAAACTACAGCGGCGGGAATTGCAGTCCCAGAGCTAGTGTGAGTGGGTGGTGGGCTCTCGCTTCCCCTGCCTCACTCTAGGTCTTCTTCCAGCAAGGAATTTCTCCTCTGGAGCGCTTAGGCAGGAACGTGGGTTGTGGTTCATCCTAGGGAGTGGTTGGTCTACCTTCGTGACCTGTAATGCGCCACCCATCTCGCCGGTAGATAGTGGAGGTGCACATGAATCTCACTGGGAAATCTAAGAACTTCAACATATAGGAGGTAAGCCGTGTTTTTC
Source organism: Pinus taeda (assembly GCA_000404065.3). NCBI lineage: Eukaryota > Viridiplantae > Streptophyta > Pinopsida > Pinales > Pinaceae > Pinus > Pinus taeda. The sequence goes on along the minus strand of APFE031534435.1, from coordinate 8,121 downwards.
TATGTTTGGTTCATATTTGATTGGTGTGTAAGCCGTGTTTTTATCTGTTTGGTTCATATTTGATTGGTGTGGTGGGTTTCTCAGGGCAGCCATGTTCATGTAACGAGCGGAGGATGATCTGGATGCATGTCGCAACAGCAAGGTCGTGCCCATAGAGGGGGAATTTGTCACTGTATGGAGAATCATCCACCACAAGACATACCTAGCTCAGGCTTGGAGTCGATCGAGAGCTGCCACTCTGATGCAGAGGAATCCATATCCCCATATCCCTCCCAAGGCCACATAGAGGTTGCGGCTACCTTGGACTCCATAGCGGCTCAACTGAATATTCGCCATCTGAGCATGGAAACTCTAATGGAGCAGCGCTATGATGATCGAAATGAATTGAAGACCTACATCAACGACCTCCAACATATGCAGAATGAACTCCTAGACTCTCTAGATGGCCTTCGACGGCAGCTTCGGAGAACAAATGACCACCTCCGTGCGTTAGAGACCCAGGTAGAGCATAACGACTACCACACGCATGAGAGGGCAGTGCTCTTTGCAGCCCCACCAACATTTCCCCCCAACCCTCCTCCGTAATGTGTAATTCTAGAAATTCTCTTCTTGTGTTACTTTTGTTTTGGAAATAACCAAAGACATTGGTTGTCTTGTCTTCCTTACAGGCTCAATCTTGTTCAAAGCATCTCTCTTGTTAGCTCTTAAGCCTGTTATTTTGCCTGGTGTGGCAGTAATGATGTATACAGTTCAACTGTTGATGTACGATGTTTTTGAAATTTTGATAATATAATATAGTTACCTTGACCGACAAAAAAAAAATCTAAAATTAAGCAATGCACTAAGCACTAGTGTGCCTTAATAAATGGCACATCATTTTAAAGTTTCGTTGTGATTTAAATAGTGCCCTAGGGATATAGTAGTGCACGAGTGTTAGAATTTAGGGATCATTGAAGCAAGCTAAGATATTTGATAATAAAATATATTTTTTCTTTAAAATTTTAAAAACGAGAGTACCTAAATAAATGGTATGGTGCCATGCTAGTTTGTAAATAATCCAACGGTATGCCAAAAACATAAAGGGAGATCAAGGTGGATGACAAATGGGTGGATTGTGTGTGTCTCTTTGTTTGTGTTTTGAAAAAAAACAAGTTTAGATTTACAATTTATTTTTAGGTCACGTAATTCATCATTTTGCAAATGTGATTCTGATTCCAAAAATTCAATTTTGCTTTGAGCAAAAACATGTTCGGATGTCAAAGAGTGTTTCCTTGTTGCTTTGGACATTGTTATGGACATTAGACAACATTAGATTGTTTAATGACTCTAACAAATCAATGATTTTGGTGATTTTCTTTTCCTTCCTTGCAATCAATTTTGAAAAAAAAAAGTGTCAGATACCACAAAAAATGCACCTATTTACAATGAAAATTCAACAAGCGAAAAATGTCTAATATTTATTGATGAGCCCCAGAAATGGGTAACTATATGGGCTAATTTTGCCTCTTATTTCGACTTAATCCACCATTCTCATTAGTTTTTTCCATGTTTTTGAATATATTTATACTAATAGAGTGAATTGGGTTAGTCACTTTGCGATGTAGTCTGATGAGTGTCTATTGCAGATTTTTTGGACAATTTTGGACAAAGACAAGGAATTTATGAGCAGATGGCAGCCAAACTCGAGGAAAACAGGGAATAGGACTTGTAGGGAGGGTGTCTTCTTCATTAATGACCCCTTTCCTCGAATCCTCCATCAGCAACTCGAAGCACAAAGGCCCACATTGATGATTCCAAGGGGCAACCGAGCAAGTCAAGTAGGACTGTTGTTTATCTTCAGTTCTAGGGAGCCGAGTTCCTTGATTTTAGGAAGACTGTTGGGAGTCCCCATTTTTATAAATAAGAAGGCTTTGAACCTCAGTAGGTTAGCCAGTTCTTAGTATATTTTCGCACTTTTGTGTAGCACATTGGTCAACTTATTTTCGAGTTCTTTTCGGGAACAGTTTATGTGATGTAACTGCCATTTCTTGATAAATAAAGATGACACGGTTTTTGAGCCAGCACTGATCTCTTTTAGAGGGCTAAAGATCTTGGGTTAGGGCCCAGCCCAAGTCGCCCAGCACCTCCTTTGTGTACTTATATGTTTTTTTTTCAATTCATGAGTTAATTTTTGTTGCATAGATTCACTTTGCTTTGTTAGATTAGGTTTCTTTTGATGGTTAGAATAGTTGTATTTGTTTCAAGTTGCTTAAGTAAGTTGTTGCAGTAACAAAATAAGATTCAAAAAGGCCACAGCAGGCCCTGATCTCCTTTCTCCCTTCTTGGGGCTATGATTTGAGTTCAAGGCACTACTGTTGCCACCAAAAACATAGTTTTTGCTCCTTCATGTAACCGCCAGTGTGATATCTTGATTTGGAAAAGTTGATAGTATCTTAGATTCACATGATTAGAACATCTCCTGTTCATTTACCATAGTTCTCTTGCATGCTTTTTTGTTCATAGGTTATTGATCAACATTTTCTGTTTTTAGGTCAGAAATTAGGTTAAGCTAGACAAAACTCTATTTTTAGTTATTTCTTTGGTAAATTTTGATAAGTGTGCAGATCTCTTGCAGGACATCTCAGCTCACCATCCCTCCATAGAACAACCAGCACTAGCCCACTTCTTATAGAATGATCAGCTCACTCACAACCTTTTGCCAATCTGCCCAATTTCTGTGTTTTTCCATAAAGTTGTTTTCTTGCCATTTGAACAAATCCAACCATCACGTTCATCCCTGATCTTCCTTGACAAGTTTTAGACACCTCAAGTCTTTCATCTAGTCTTCATTTCCCCTTTCCCATCATTCTTCCACCTGCAAAACCCTAAAAACAACTTTCGGCCTCCTCCTGTAGATCCTCTTGTAGAACCTCCTATAGATCCCCTGCAGCCTCCTGTAGAATTTCCTGTGAGTGATCTTTTGAAGTCTGATCGCAATGGAAGTCTTCAGAATGGTATTAGGGGCTTCTTAGGACCTCTCCACACCTTCCTCACCTTCTGCAAAAGCCAACTCCATTTTCCTTTGCCCACAAATCTCTGCATAGTCACAACCAGTCAAATCACAAGCATAATAATCCGACATAAAAATACTCAAAAGTACAAAAAGATGATTTTTTCTCATTTATCTTCAGAAGTAGCTTGAATAATTGCAATTTACCTTTTCCGTAGTCAATGGCACTTACTTCATTAGTTTCCATCTCTTTTCTTGCAAAAATAGGGTTAGTGTGTAAAGTAGGGTTTATGTTTCATTTCAGTTTTCCTTCTCTTTCTGCAAGTAGAATAGCCCTTGTAGAGTTAGCTTTCTTCCATCACAGTGAAGGCTTCTTCTGAGAACTCATAGAAGTTGGCTTAAGATCCTAGAGAACTTGCGTCAGCTGATCAAGTGACAGCCTGCAGTAAGAGCTATTACTTGTGCATACAGCACTGTCGCTTCCAAGTTTGTTATGAACTACCGGGTTGATAAAAAGTAAAGAAGGAAGCCCCAAGACTTGCAGCATTATTGCTGCAATACTAGAGCCCACCATTCTTTTTGGTGTCATTGTTGGGGAAGCGTCAGAGTATTTTGTGATTACTGCTTTTCTTCTATTTTCTACTGCAACATTCTGCTAAATAGTTTATTTCAGCAAAAATAGGGTAGTTGTTTCATTTCAATTCTGCAAAAATAGATTAGGAATTTCCTGCTTTCATTTCAATTCTGCAATTTCAATTCTGTAAAAGTAGATTAGGCATTTCCTACTTTCATTTCAATTCTACAATTTCATTTCAGTAAGCGTAGATTAGGCGTCTCCTGCTTTCATTTCAATTCTGCAATTTCATTTCAGCAAGATTCATTTTAGTTAGTTGCAATTTGTTGCTCAATACATTTTAGTTTTGTAGGTACAAGCAAAGAAAAAAAATCACCCAAAAAAAGAGATTTCCTTTCATGCCTCGTAAGAACAGAGACAATTCAGGAAAATTCCTACCCAACACCCCCACCACATCACTAAGTCACCCTTCTCTCTTCTTTGGTGGCAGTGATCCAGAAGAACCTATAGGTGAACCTCCAGAGATATACAAAGATCCTTTAACAGAAGAAGAGCAAGAAACCATTCCTCCTTAGACCATGGTTGAAGATAGAAATGTTAGAGGAAATGGGGAAAGAATAGAAGGTGTCTTTCCTATCCGAGAGACCAATGGGGACACAAAAACAAAAAACATAAGTCCTTCAGCCTTACCTCACTTCCTTGGACTGACTGTCGAAGATCCTGATACCTTCTTGTTTTAATTTTTTGTTCTCTGTCGAACCTATGACAATGCAGAAGACGAGCAGAAGTTGAAATTGTTTCCTTCTACCCTCAAGGATGCAGCATTGCGCTGGTTCATGGGGTTACTTGGAAACAGTATCACAACTTGGGCTCAGATGTAGCAAGCCTTTAACAACAAATACCAGGACTACTATAGGTCAAAGGATACCAAGGAAGAAATCTTCTGAATGACCATGGGAAGTGACGAATCTTTAGAAGACTATGAAGAGAGGTTTCAACTCAGTTATAAAAGGGCTAGGTGCACACTTGACCCCGAACCTCTGAAGTTGGTCCTACTCAAAGGAATCCCTGAAGACCTTCTAGATACCCTCCATTTGCTGGCTGGAGGAGACATCTACCAACTACCTTATGATGACATAAAGGTTGTGTTTAGAAACCATTCTAGGTCAGCTAGAAAGAGAGGTAGAGGAAGTCAACCTTTAGCCAGTACACCCTCATCTAGTTCATCTCTGAGAAACGAACTTGAGAATTGGCTGGAAGATTTCAAGAGTGAGATGAGGCAAACTCTTGCCATGCAAATGGATACCTTGCATATCAAAAGGAAGCAAGAGGAAGTCGAGAGAGCTTTGGCCATCTTTTGTCCCAGATGCACTAGAAATCATCCTAGGAACGAATGTCCATTGCACTCTATAGAAGTGTGTTTAGTCTATGAAGAAGACCATCCTACGAATCAGTGCCCTTCCTTTCCCAGAATTAAAGTTGCATATCAGGGGGCCGAAGGAGCCACTAAACCACTCTATTTCATGAACCAAAGGAGGCCACATTGATCCATACCTTACCAGTAGGGAATGCAAGGGACATCTCAGGCCTATTACCACCCCAATCAAGCCACTTCCATGCCTTCTTGGGGCCCCCCTACTCATCCTTCCTAGTCCAAATCCCCTCCTTGGTCGTATCCACCTCAATACCAGGCTCCACCTGTTGCTCTTTCATTTCACTCTTATGCTCAGCCACAGCCTCAATGGAATGCACCTCACCAGGGGTGGAGACCCCAGTATGACTCTCCTCTCGCTCTTTTGCCTCCACCACCTATTCAACCACAACCATTACCTCTTGCTCCACCAATACAACACCAAATACCTGCTCAACCGAACCCAAACCCCAATAACAGACAAGGCCAGCAGGTATATAGTGCATAAACATCATGTCCGATCTATGCTATGGAAATTCAGGAGATTAACCTACTATCTGGGAAGGTTCTTGGAGATACCCAACCTCCTCCTAAGGAGGATGAGGAAGAAAAACAGGAAAGTGAACCAAAGGCCATTCCACCCTTTCCTGAGAGACTAACTGGCACCACACAACCGACCCTAGAAGAAACTGAACTTCTGGGAGAATTGAAATAGTTATGTGTAAAGATACCACTTCTCCAGACCATAAAATATGTGCCTATATACAACAAGATGATCAAGGAGAAGTGCTTCAGGCACCTAGGTAGGCGCAAGAGAGATGCTCCAAATATCAATTCATAGGACAACTGTCCGACCTGATGTTGGGACAGGTAATATGTTCGAAATATCTAGACCCTGGGAGTCCTGTAGTCAATGTCCACATCAATGGCACCATAATCCCCCATACCTTGATTGATCTAAGGGCTGCCATTAATGTGATGACCAAGGACACTATGCTCAAGCTCAACCTTCAGGGCTCCCTGACAAAGACCACAACAGTACTGTAGTTAGCAAACAGCTCCACTGTGACCCTTGAGGGGATTGTGGAAGATGTAATGGTCTCTATTAATTCTTGGCAGTATCCTGCTGATTTCCTGGTTCTCCAGCCAAAGGCAAAGCTCACTGGGTATCCTCTCATCCTGGGATGACCTTGGTTGGCTACTGCAGATTCCTACATCAGTTGTCGAGCTGGTAACATGACAATCAAGAACAGGCATATGTCCAAACAGTTAGTCCTATATCCTCCTGCCCAACCTCTGTTAGAATGTGAGTTACCTCTCTGGTTGGAGGAGGAAGATGAGGATGAAGTCTATTCCACACCATTGTGTACAGTAGAAGCTACCATGGGGGGCCCACAAACCGAGGATGATCTTATTGAAAACTTGATTCAAAATCCACCCCCCAGTGGGTTGTCATTAGAAGAGCTGGTGGAAGAAACCCAAGCTAATCCTTTAGTTGATCTCTATGTGGCTGATCCGACCTCTCTTCAAGTTAAGAATGTGGAATTCAGCCTCGAAAGAACTTTGAAGATAAACTCGTCCCTATCCACCTCTCAGGAGAAAGAACTGTGTAGCTTATTGAAAGACCACTTGGATTCTTTTTCTTGGAGCTATAAGGAGATGAAGGGAGTCCACCCTTAAGTCTATACTCATCACATTTACATTAAAGAAGATTATAAACCAATCAAGCAGCTTCAAAGGAGGATGAATCCAGCCCTTAAGGACATTGTCAAAGAAGAACTGCAAAAGTTGTTGGATGCAGGATTCATCTACCCCATCTCTGACAGCAAATGGGTCTCTCCTTTGGTGCTAGTGCCAAAGAAAAATGGGAAGTGGAGAATCTATGTAGATTATCAGGAAATAAACAAGGCCACCAAGAAGGACCATTTCCCTTTGCCTTTCATAGATCAAGTGTTAGATGGCTTAGTAGGGAAGAAGTTCTTCTCCTTCCTAGATAGGTTTAGCAGGTACAACCAAATCCAAATCATCCTGGAAGACCAAGATAAGCCCACTTTCACTTGTCCTTCGGGTACTTTTGCATACCAGGTCCTTCCTTTTGGGTTGTGCAATGCTCCCGCCACTTTCCAGAGAGCAGTACTGAACATATTTGCTAAACTAGTTCATGATTCAGTGGAAATCTATATGGATGACTTTACCCCTTATGGTTCTAATTTCCAGGAAGTTGTGACTAACCTGGGAAAAGTTTTAGCCAAGTGCATTGAAATGAACCTGTCTCTTAGTCCTGAAAAATGTGAATTCCTGATGACTGAAGGGACCATGCTAGGTCATACAATTTCTCAACAAGGATTACAGGTGGATCCCAATAAGATTGCCATCATCCAAAGGGTCCCATCTCCTCAAAAGGTAAGAGATGTTAAGAGTTTCCTAGGCTTAGCAAGGTATTATAGAAGATACAGTAAGGATTTTAGTAAGCTAGCCTCTCCATTGTTTGGCCTTTTGGGAAAAGATGCTAAGTTCATATGGAATGACAACTGTCAAGAGGCTCTGGATACCTTGAAAGGTAAACTGGTAACTGCCCCAATTTTGAGAGGTCGAAACTAGGCCCTACCTTTCCACATTCATATAGATGCCTCAAACAAAGTGATAGGAGCAGCCTTAGGGAAAGTTGATGAGAAGTTGCCTTATGCCATATATTTTGTCAGTGAAAACTTGTCCAAGGCAGAATTAAACTACATTGTAACTGAAAAGGCACTCCTAGCTGTAGTCCATTCCCTAAATAAGTTCAGACATTACATCACCGGCTATCAAACATTCGTACACACCGATCATTCTGCAATCAGGTATTTGATGAATAAACCAGATGTAAATGCTCATATTATTAGATTGTTACTTTTATTGTAGCAATTTGATTTGACCATTGTTGATATGTCAGGCAAGGAAAATGTTGTTGCTGATTTTCTGTCTAGATTAGATCTGCCTGCAAGTGAAGAAGGAATGGTGGATGATCAAATGCCAGATGAATACCTATTTGCTATTTCAGTACTATCCCCATGGTTTGCTGATATAGAAAATTACTTCGTTTCAGCACAATTTCCACCGCACCTGTCCTCAAAAGAGAAGAGCAAGATCGTGAGGAAAAGTGCCCCA
>APFE031534433.1:47085-68528 GCA_000404065.3 Pinus taeda | reverse complement strand
ATTTTATTAATTTTTATAAATTACTAATAGTAATTTTTAAGCTCCAGGTTTATGATAACCCATGGTATTGACCCATGGTATTCATGTGATCATAGACTATTTAAAGGGGAAATTCTATCTTAGATCCATCTTAATTCTGGGTCTACCAAGTGCTCAGAGGGATAAATAGATTTCATCCCCCTAAGAGTGGTAGATATGGAGTTAAGATGGATATAGGTTGGTTTTTATGATAATGAAGATATTAAATAGACTTAGGAAATTATATTGTAAAAACATCTTAAGGTGAATGGTTAAAGCATAGACATTGGACTAGTATATTTGTATACTTCTGTTTTAAACTGAAAAAAATCCAGGGTTAAAAGGAATGGATTGATTGCACTACTCATCCTTCTACAACTTTCCAACATATGCTAGAGTAAATAGATTGTGATTTGGGTAATTTTTCTAATTACAAACGGGAACATACTTGTGTATTGGAAGGGTGGTTACGAGGTCCCTAGAAGTGGAGTAAACAGATTGTAATTTGGGTAATTTTTGTAATTGCAAACAGGAACATGTGTATTGGCAGGGTGGTTATGAGGTCCTAGAAGTGATGAATTTGAATTTTTCTTGGTTTTATATATAGTATTAGGTTTTTTCTCATGCTTTCTGTGAATGGCACGGGTGAATTTTATCTTACACCCACTAGATTATCCATATGTAATTTCGGTAATTTTGATTTCAAAAGATATTTTAAAGAAATGCAATGATTTCATTTGTGTATTCAATAAACACAAGATTTTATAATTGAGTAAAATATTAGCCATGCCTGGTGAGAGATTCGCCAAAAAATTATATATACATATCATATTATTGATAAAATCGCCTTCCATTTTTCCTATATACCATGGAGATTCGCCCATTTATTAGACATGTAAATTTAGGGGGGTTTCTTAATTTTTCCCCTGACTATAATAGTTCAGCTTTTTGGTAGTGGATCAATGGCAACTGTTTCTTGAAGCTTTGACATCCAACTAATTGCTCCACCTGCAAGAGTAAAGACATAACCTGTAGTAGATCTTCTTTTGTCCAAATCATCTGCATAATCAGTGTCTACATATCCGCAGATTGATCCTTCACCACCACTAAAGATGATGCAATGGTAACTTGTGCCTCTTAGATATCGAAGCACCCATTTCACCGCCGCCAATGTTCTTCACCTGGATTTGCCATGAACACGCTAACAACTCCAACTGCATCTGAAATGTCAGGTCTTTGTAGATACCATCGCATACATTAAGTTGCCTACAACATTTGCATATGGTACATGAGACATATACTGCTTTTCTTCATCAGTTCTAGGACTCAAACTTGAAGAAAGCTTAAAATGGGAAGCTAGTGGAACATTAACAGGGTTCACATTGTTCATAGAAAACTTTTCAAGTACTTTTTCCACATACTTCTGATGTGATAACCAAAACTTACCATTTTTCTTGTCTTTGTGTATCTCAATGCTTAAGATATGTTTCGCTGCTCCAAGATCCTTCATATCAAACGTCCTAGAGCGCTGAGCCTCTAACTTGTTGATCTCTTCCATGCTTTTGTTTGTAATAAGCATATCGTCAACATACAAAGCTAAGATAATGAATATGCCATTGAAACTTTTGAAGTATACAGAATGATCATACTCACTTCTTATAAAGTTTTGGCTCACCATGAAGGAATCAAACTTCTTGTACCATTGTCTGGGAGACTGCCTCAGACCATACAATGATTTCCTGAGCTTGCAAACTAATCTTCTGCTGCAACGTTATACAAAACCTTTTGGCTGTTCCATATATATTTCTTCATTCAAATCACCATGTAGAAACGCTGTTTTAACATCTAACTGTGCTAACTCAAGATTAAGTAACGCAGTTAGTGCCAACACAGTATGAATAAAAACAAGTTTTATAATCGGAGAAAAAAATCTCATGAAAGTCTATACTTTCAACTTGAGAATACCCTTTTGATACTAGTCTCGCCTTATAGCTTTTGATACTTCCATCAACTTTTCGTTTCAGTTTGAAGACCCACTTGCATCCAACAACAATTTTCCCTTTAGGAAGCTCTACAAGATCCCTTGTATTGTTCTTGGTTAAGGAATCCATTTCCTCTTCCATAGCCGTTTTACATTTTTCGCTATCTGTATCATCCACTGATTTCTGATAACAATAAGGTTCCCCATCTTCAGTGATCAAAGCAAAAGATGAAGCAAAATCTTCATACCTTTTGGGAGTTTTTCTTTCCCTTGTAGACCTTCTTAGAGCGACTGGTTGTTGAACTGGTTCAAAAGCTTCAACGACTTCCTTTGTGTCTTCACACCTTTTTCTCTAGAAGTCTCTTCTTCCTTTTCACTGTCACTGAAAGGTCTAGCCTCCAACTGAACTCGTTCAATTCTTTCAACATTTGATTTTAAAAGAGAAGATTCATCAAATGTTACATTTCTACTAATGACTATCTTCCGCAATGTAGGATCCCACAACCTGTATCTTTTCATTGCATAGTCATACCCAACAAAGACATAACATTTCGATTTTGGATCTAATTTTGAATGTTGATTTTTAGGAATAAGAAAATAAGCATCACAGCGAAATATTCTCAAATGTGAATAATCACAACACTGACTTGTCCAAACTTCTTCAGAAATTTTACAATTAATTGCTACTAAAGATGATATGTTAACTAAATAACAAGTAGTAGACACTGCTTCTGCGCACAACTCCTTTTGCAAGTTAGCATCGTTGATCATGCTTCTGAGTCTTTACATAAGAGTCTGATTTATACGCAGCGGTGTTGTGTCTAATAATTCTCTCATCCTTACAGTATTGTTCAAATTCAATTGAAGTGAACTCACCACCATTTTTAGTTTTTAAACATTTAATAGATTTGTCTATTCTTTTTTCTACCATTGCTTTAAATTGTTCAAAGACATTGAATACATCAGCGTTCTTTTTTAGCATAAAGACCCAAACTTTATGGGAGAAATAATAAATAAACGTTAAAAAATATAGAGCACTTCCATATGATACAACAGGGGATGGTCCTCACAGATCAGAATGAATATAGTGTAAAATATTATTATGATTCCAACTTTAAATCTCTATTTACACTGTTTTCCATACACACAATGTTTATAGAAATCTAACTTCAAGGATTTTAGATCGGGGAGATATTTACATTTTATTAGTATTTGAAGACTTTTCTCGCTCATATGACCTAATTGTTGATGCCATAGACGAGTTCTTGCTTCTTCTTTTTCTGATGCAACCACGACTTTACTGATTTGAGTACTTCTTTTTACCTTGTAAAGATTTCTGACCTTTTCTGCTTTCATAACCACTAGGGCTCCTTTAAAGACTTTCAAGACGCCACCCTGACCTGTAAATTTATAACCATCTGAATCCAACACTCCAAAACAAATCAAAATTTTCTTCAAATCAGGTACATGTCTAACACTAGTTAATGTTCTCATTGTGTTATCATACATCTTAATCTTGATATTCTCCATCCCAACACTCTCACATGACACATTATTACCCATAAACACAGAATTCCCATTTACATTTTCATACGAAGTAAACCAATTTCTGTGTGGAAACGTGATGAGAAGCACCAAAGTCTAACAACCAGCGTTCTAAACCCTGAAAGACATTACATTTAGGTGAAGTTTCATCTATCATACATAATTCTTTAGCGGATAAAACTTCGTCTATCATACCTGAATCGACCTGATTCACTTCCTTCTTCGGGTTATCAGATTCTTTTCGTTTCCAATAGTGTTTCTTCAAATGTCCAATTTTATTGCAGTGCCAACATTTTGCTTTACACTTCTTTCCCTTCGATTTAGATTTGGAAGACTCCCTTGGTTTTTCTCCTCTTTCCTTTGAGCGTCCTCTTGCTACCATGGCTTCTGATGCCGCTGTTTCAGTACTGGATTTTCTTCGTATTTCTTCAGACAAGAGAGTTTTCACGACTGATTCAAACTTCAAAGAATCAGTAGTGCTCAAGCTGATTGAAGTTGTGAAGTGATCCCATGATTCGGGCAGAGAACACAACAAGGTTATGGCTTTATCTTCTTCCTGAATTTTAACTTCCATATCTATTAATTGGCATATAAGTGTATTAAACACATTCAAATGTTCTGCAACTTTTGAACCTTTTTTCATTCAAAGACAGTGCAATTGCCTTTTCAGATAAATTCTATTGGTTAATGACTTTGTCATATAGAGTTTTTCGAGTTTTTCCCATGATCCTGAAGCTGTACTTTCTTCAACAATGTTGAAGAGAACCTCATCCGCCAGGCATACCCTGATTGTAGTGAGAGCTCGAGTATCCAAGTCCTCTTAGTGTGAATCAGTCATGGTTGCAAGTTTCTTAGTTGCCCCATCCAGTGCCTTGTGCAACCCTTGTTGCACAAGCAAATCCCTAACCTTCAGTTTCTAAAGAGCGAAATTGCTCTTTCCGGTGAATTTCTCCACCTCGAATTTTGCATTTGACATCTTGGCCATTTTTCTAGGTTTCAATATTTAGTCTTTCAATTAGGGTTTATATTTTTCTTCAAAAAAACACTTTTGTGTAAAGAAAATAATTCCCCAAAAAACCCTTCAGCAAATTATTTGCAAACCCTTTGTTTTTGTGAAAACAAAAAAAGGTTTTCTTGAATTTTTTCCTCCAAATTTGAATAAATCAACTCCTTTTATTTGTTTTCAACAAAATTTCTGATTTGATTTTCCTGAAGTTCTTTCTTCCAATATTTGTATAAAATCCATCTCTTAAAAAAAACTTGATTTGATTTCAATCTGCGGTTTTAGCTTCAAAAAAGATCTCTGTTGAAAATAAAAAAAGTTCTGGAAACTTTGATAAATCCCCGGGTTCAACAACAATTCTGGAAAAATTTTCTCTCAAATTTAAGAAAAAATACTTGGATCCATATTCTCTGATCAAGCTTTGGCAGCACGTAGGCTCTGGTCTGGTTCGATGGCTCTTCCACACAAAACACAGGGACCACTCTATGGCTTTCCACTCAAAACGCAGGGACCACTGTGGCAGCGTGGTCAATGAGGGGTTCACACGCAGAGAGTTCACATGCAGGGACGCAAAGTCTTCAACTCCACTAGTGAGCGCGTAGGCAATGAGGGGTTCACATGCAAGGACGCAAAGTCTTCATTGCTAACTCCTTCACGCAGCAAAGCCTCCCTTCAATCAATTTTCGCTCTGGTCTAGGCGCAATCCTCTTCTGCTCAACATTTGGCAATGTGTTAACATGCAACACGCAATACTCATAGCTTAACACGCAACACAGTGAGCTTTGGTCTTTACGTCTAGCAATGACGTCTGCAGGGTCGTCCTCCTCTCCTTTACGCAGGGAACAATGGAGTTCATGCAACCACCCTCAGCGACGCAGCTTCCTCTCTTTCACGCAAGCAGCTCAGCCACGCTTCACGCATTCCACGCAGAAATGGGGTTCAACGAACAATGGGAACCAACTTCCTCAGGGATGCTCAAGCAATGAGTTCTCTCCCTCAACAGAGACAGGCTCACGCACATGCAAATTGCTTTGATACCAATTGTAGTTCGAATAGGGGAAATGAGGAAAGAAAATAAACATTCAGTTATACATTGACCAAGAAAGATTCATAATTGACTTGAAAACTGAATTCAAACACACAAATAACAACACAGGATTTACGTGGTAAAATCTTGACAGGGTGTCAAGGAAACATCCACGGGCAAGGGATTGGGATTTCTATTCAATCAACAATGATTCTCCACGATTACATTTCTCAAGCATTCACTACTTTTATACAAGCTGCCTCCTCTGTTACATAACTGCTATTTTGGTATAAAACTAACTAATAGTAACTAATACAATTATTACTCATATTTACATATTTCGTTGTCAAACTTCCAACATTTGAGAAACTATTTAGACTCTTTTTGCTGTCAATTCCATTTAAACCATCACCATAGGGAATTCTGTTAAAAACATCTTTGGTGGCGTTGTCAAAGATATGTGCCACCTCAAAACGATTCAAAGGGGACTTGGAGCATGAGAAAGATAAATGTGGTGATTGATCAAGGTGTTCCCTCACCTTTCCTTGCGGGAGAACAAGACGTTATCCTTGATTTGTCTCAACTTGTATCTTTTGATGAAATGGTGAACACAAGAAACGTTTCTGGGAAAAATGCTGATGGGCTGGTCTTTTCATAATTTTCCATGACAAAGGGTTAAGTGGAAGAAAGGAAAGTCCACTTCAATGGAGAAAGTTTAAATATTCTATGTTTTGGTATCTTCCACTCGAATTTGCGGTAAAATTTATGTTGAGATTGTAAGTTCTCATAATTTGTATTCTATATTTTGGAAAACTCATGAAGCACTTGAATTATTTGAATGGTAAATTTAACAACTCAAATCTGCATTTCAATCTGCAATTCCAATGGTTTTTAATTAAATTTCTGATAAAATTAATTAGTTTTTAATTAAATTTTTGATAAAATTAATTAGAAATATATATTGAAAATAATCATAAATGTAAATGTAAATTTCAACTCAAACACAATAAATGTAAATATAAAATGTTTAAACTACAATACAAACATGAAATGTAGAATGTTTATACTCCTATCACTTTAATTATCATAAACTACAATTGTAATATGCAAAATATTCAAACTACAATCATTTTAATGTAGAATGTTTAAACTACAATCATAAAATGTAGAATGTTTAGACTGCAATCATTTTAATTGATATCACCCCATGGGGTGGGAAGAACTATTTCACTAAACATATATACTTATTACATAGTGATAAGATCTAATAACTTTGATACTTTGATATATTGTTCAAATTTTGAAATTACCTCTGGAGGCTTGATCATATTCAAGATGAAATGATTTGTGTAAATTTGACTCAGTCAAGTTACCATCAGTTTTCAGGCTCTAGTGTAATGACAATCCATGGTTTTGTCCATGGTATCCATCTTTGATGTAAACCCATTTAAAGGTGGAAAGGCGCCATGCAATTTAGTTCCAATAATCAGTGGGATTCCAACAATGGTGTCTTTAGACACCACAACTGCATTAGATGTATGTTTGATCAAAGTCTTAAGGCCTTGCAACAATACGTGCTCCTCTGCAACATGTATGGCTGAACAATAGGTCTTGCAACTTCTTGGGGAAATACATTTGCCTTGGACCAAATCCCTTGGGTGTTCACACACCACTATGGCTCTCATAACATGTTGGCTATTTCACTAAATTTTAAACCATTGATTCCATCTTTGTTTTCTCATCAATGTGACCACTCTCTTGCTACATCTCTAGCTTTGCTGATCCATATCTTGACCTACCAATACTCACTACTTTACCTTTCTCCTTGTATCACCCCATGCTATTCATTTGCGTCCTAGTTATCATTGTGCATTCTCTTCTTGACTTTTCTTACTACTCTTGAAATTGTTGCACATTTCCCTCCCTGATTGTCGGCCACAAATTTACAACCATGATCATTTTCTTGCCTCTACAAATAACGTACAACCATGATCATTTTCTTGCCTCTACAAATCACATGTCCCAGTGGAGTGGCATGGAGCGTATTCACTCCTACATTTCCAACTTGGACTTGTGATCAGCCTTTTGCACACTAATTCTACCTGGCCATGGATACTCAACTCTAACTTTAATATTCACTAATTTAAGATAACATTGTTAAAAAAGACGACTTTTTTGCATACTTATTCTACCAGGCCATCAATACTAAACTCTAGCTTTGATATTTTCTTATACTTATTTAAAAAAAAAACAGTATAAAAATAAACTGAAACAAAGTAACTTGTAAATTGAAAAAACCTATGAGAAAAAAGAGTATAACATTTTATTACATTAACAGTAAAACTATTACATTTTACTCCCATCTCTTTAAATTAAATTTCATTACATTACCAGTGTGAATAACTTTTCCTCTATTTAAGATAAAATGATTCAATATCTTTATTCGAAACTTTTGTGAATATACGCGCAGAAAAACATGTAGAGAGTAACAAACCGCCATAGATCCCAAAGAGGAGACCTTGAAGCCATGCCGATACTAGGATGTATCATAATATGATAAAAAAACCTAAAGGATGTTCTCCGGAAAGCATATCTGCATTAGATATTTAAAATGCTCAAAACAAAGAGGGAGAATCCCTTGGGTTCATAGATTACGAACACATATGGTATTCGTTTAAGATGTGTGTCAAAGTCAATTTAATCACCTACTTGGGTATCATGTAGGATCTTATGTCCTCTTTGGCAACAGAGCCAAGCAATCTTTACCAGTTTTAATTTGAATTAATTATATATATATATAACAACTACCAAGTCTATATATAAAACAATCATTAAGTTTAAGGTTGAAAGGATATAAATTTAAATTTGAAAGCCAGGTCAGTGAAAATTTATGAGATATTTTTATAATTAAAAAAAAACTTACAAAAATATATTAAAGAAAATCTTTATGTATATATTAAAATAGGGAATTGAATCAATAATATAATATTTAAGAGTGTTTTAAGAACACAATCCAATTATTATCTAACGCAAGAATTTTATGGACATAAAATATAATTCATGTTAAATACTACAATTTATATGAATTAAATTATAATATAAAATAATTACTTATAATTATTTATCATTGAAATTTAAATGAATTGAATTACATAAAACCAACTTACATCTATCTTTTGCTAAGTCTATGAAGACATACATATTTTGCTAAGTCTATGAAGACATACATACTCTACCCCTCTAGTTTTGAACTTATTCATACTCAACCTCCTCTAGTTTTGAATTTGTGATCTTTTAGTAGGAATCACATGCTCTTAACCATTAGGCCCACTCACACTATATATATGCATATAATACTTTTTTATTTTCTATTTTCTCTGTATGCATATATTTAATTATTTTTATTATTAATATTTGCTAAAATATTGCATATGAAACCCATATTAAACATTGAAAGAATTACAAACGTCCCTTATAAATTGGATTAGATGGTAGCTATTAATGGAATAAGAATTCTCTCAATCTTTCTCTATATATAGTTCATGTTAAAATCTTTTACTCCACCTGCATATTGAAATATTTTATCTATACCCTATGTTAAACTTGTCTTTGTCATTGATATTTTTAAAATCCTATATATCAATTCCATATTAGAAATACAATAAATTACACCTCCCTAGTTATGGAATGTGAAAGTTATATATATATATATATATATATATATATATATATAATATATATATATATATATATAAATTTAATTAAATTATTTTTTCTCATATATAAAGTAAATATGAAATTATTTTATTTAATATGGACACTATATATTTCACTTATTGTTGACACTTTTTTTTTGTTATTAAAGTATTTTTTTTAAATATCGCATGTAAAGTGATCTTAGAATGTATTACATATCATGTAACATCAATAATACTATTACTTGTCATCTTCATATTGAATAGTGAAGACATTACATTTTTTCCTTGCAGTAAAAAGTAGTTTTTTTTACTCATTTCCATATTAAGTAATGAAGAAATTACATTTCTTCTTACTAAAAGATAAATTATTTTTAATTTTGATTACTTTATATCTCTATATAAAGTTATGTAAAATTAAGATGCAAATTAAAATATTTTAATTACGCTGATATTAAATTTTTTTTTATTAATATTATTTATTAATTTATTAATTTAAATTATTCGTTATTTATTTTAAATGTAATATTACTTAACAATATTTTTTCCCATACTAAATTGTAAATATGGTATTATATTAAAATATTATAATTTTTACACAAAAGTTTTATCTAAAATTATTTAACACTATAATCTGTATAAATTGAATTATAACATAAAAAATTAAGCTATTGATACTATAATATATGTGAATTTAGTTATAATATAAAAAATTACCTACAGTATTAACATTGAAAAGTGTGTTTTACATACAGAAATTTGATTTTTTAAAACTTATTGTGAAATTAAAGTATAACTTTTCTTTAAAAAACCAAACTATAAGATATCAAACAAATTGAAAATATATCATATTCGTTTTAATTTAAAATTCTAAATCAAATATATATGACAAATTTTAATGAAAAATTAAATACATTACATAATCAATAAAAAAAATGAATGTTAACCTTTTAATTATATATCAATTTTAAATAATTACAAGTGAGATTTGAGCAATAATATCAATCTGTGGAATATTAACAATAACATCAATTTCAAAAGTTTAAAGATGAAACATTTCAAAAGTTTAAAGATGAAACATTATAGTTGTTGAATAACATTAATGGCATATTACATTTACCTTTTCTCCATGCTACTAGCTTGTATGGATTAGAGGATGGATACACTGATTTATACCCCTTGTTCGATGTACTGATTACTGGAGAAAGCATGTGTTTTGTCTTTTGTCTCTAAGGAAAGACACTGCACAATTGTTTTATTTTTGGGGTCATTTGTCCTGGAGAAAGCATGTGTTTGGTCTCCTGTCTCTAAAGAAAGACACTTCACAACTGTTTTATTTTTTTGGGTTAGCAATTGTGATTTAGATTTAAAGAGATAAAGAGGAAAACCAAATTGAATTTAATACATATTTGATTATATTATTTATATTTTGGAAAAATTCATCTATAAAAATTATAAATAATAATAATATAAAAATAAATAATTGTTTAATTATTTTATTTTTATTTTTTAATTTTTTATTAAGTTTAATGGAAAAGGTATGTGTGGATTTTTAATATTTAATATGGAGTTTATATGTGGTATTTGAAATGATATTAATATCAAAAAATATTTTGTTGGTTAAAAATAAAATATTTCAATGTCCACTTCATGTAAATTTATATGAATTATATATATAAAAATAATTAAAAGTAAAAAAATACAAGAGAATGCACTTTTTAATCCCAATATGAAATGTGTCACTCTCATATCTATATATATATATATAATATAAATGTTTTCTTACATTAATAATAAATAAAATTATATTTCAATATCAACCCTATATATAGAGAGAAAGTAGTTGAAGTAATTTTTTTCTTATAAATGCAATATGTGTTTTCTGTCATTCCATATATAATATGGAGTTGATGCCTAATATTTTGAAAAAATATTAATAACAAAAAATTTGAGCTATAAATGTTTATTTATCATGTAATAAATTATTTCAACATCAGTTATATATAATATAAAAAGAACAATTGAAAGGATTTATTATTATTATTTCAAGCAATTGAAAGGATTTATTATTATTATTTCAAATACAATTTCAATGGCCTTTTGACTAGAAAGAGCATGTTCTCAACCATTAGCCCACCTCCATCCTCCTTCCAAATATACACACACATATAGAAAAATTGAAAGTGAATTTTCTCATTTAAAACATTTCATTTGCATCTTTTTCAACATGATGGAGATTTGTAGGCCCCCTCACCCCACACAGACACAAAAAGTGATAGTAAATTTTCTTTTACATATAAAACATTTCATTTGCATGATTTTTAACATGATGTAGATTTGTAAGTCCTTCCATGCTTAACATGGAGTTGACAATATATTATATATATATTATAATATATAATATATAGAGAGAGAGAGAGAGAGGAGAGAGTTTCATTTGCATGGTTTTTAACATGTTGTAGATTTGTAGGTCCTTCCATGATTAACATGGAGTTGACATGAATATATATATATATATATATAAAACTAACTCCTTCCATGCTCAACTTGGACACATGTTGCATGCACAAGTGCACACACACAAAAAAGAAAGAAAAAAGAAAAAACCAAAATAGATCCATGTTATTTATCTTGCGTAAAAAACAATCAAATTCCTAGAAGTGCAAACCTCTTTTTATAATGTACAACTTAAGAATAAGGTTTGCATTTCAAGGAATTTTGATCCTTCTTGTTGAATAAAAAACAATCTTAACTTCAGATCTATCATGTGTCAATTTGGATCAAATCTCTTAAGGTGTAAAGCTGTTTTTAGAATGTAAAAATGATGAAAGGAGAAAATAGGGGTATATCCATTTCCCCTTTCTCTACATATTTCGATCCTGGGACCTATGGGTTATGAGACCATTACTTATCAGAAGCGTTTCATGAGGCCTTAAGCCTTTAAAACCCCGACAACACATTTATCGGAATACATGGATGCACATGGGAATACAGAGAAATTCTGATCCGAACCCTTTCTTTGGACTTCAAAAAATATACACCCGAATCTATATTTATCATCGGGTCCGTTCTTCCGCCGCCGTTATCTCAATCCTTAATTGATCTCCGATCGCAATTGGAATCACAAATGCTAGGCTCCCTTTACACATAACAATACGATGCGATAACGTGTAGCGGACCCGATAGATTATAAGTTACGTTTGATAAGTTTTGCGTCCGACAACCATATCGCATGTCGCAATCGTACTTCGTTCAAGGCCAGGGTTCATTCCTTTTATAACAAGGTTCGCCGATGCGATGTGCACTTACTCCTCTCCATGTGAATTAATTCGAGCCATTGATCTTACAGATCTAACGGTCCCTGTACATTGATCCGACCATTCCTTCTTGTCTTTGTTTCGTTCACTATTGATGGACTCTGCGTTTAAAATCCAATTTCTCTGCCATACTTTGTCTTTACACATAAAACTCATATATCGAATTATTTACTTAATATTGGATCACCATCGATCCATTCAGTGATTGATGGTCGATCAAAAATCTCACCACACAGGAATATTCAGACAGTTTATAAAATACACACACAGATGCACAATTTCGACACTGAACACACACTTTATATCATACACAACATGATTACAAGATCTAAGGCATTTCAGCTTTAGAAGGAGTTCCCTCTCGACTACATCTTGACTACTCTGTTCTCGCAAATTTCTATTATTTGCTCTATATATCTCTCTATATCTCTCTGTCTATCTATCCCCTATATCACTCTGTCTCACGATATATATAGAACACGCAGGTTCATCGTTTACAGAAATATTGGGTCGGATCACTGAAAGGATCTGATCAATCCTCTCCTTGATCTCCTCTAACAAATCACTAACAACTCCCTAATCTTTCTACAGGCATACATATGTGGCAGATTACATTTAATAAAGTCTTTGAGAGACTTTATCCATAATTTCCATAATTTACTTTGTTTTAAACAGTTTTGTCCTTGTGTTGCTCCGATAGTCCATGTCCTCTTCCTTGCTCTGCTTTAGATTCCTCTTTTGATTAAGGAGGGTCAGATGCTCCTGCATCAAACTCCCGAGGCACAAAAATTTATGACCTCCTGGTCATATGCTTCTCATTATCCTTAGCAATTCTACCCATATCCCTGTGGAATTGCCTTTATGACCTTCTGTGAGCTGCAACCAACCTCTGCAGTAACAAACTTCCTCTGCTACATGATACCTCACCAAGCTTTCTCTTGAGCTTAGTCTTTTGGCATCCTTCTGGTTCTCTCCTCTGGAGCCAATTGAGCACACCTTGCTCTAGGTTGCTGCAAGTCTTCTCACCTTCTGCTGCCGCTATTTGTACGACAATAAGACCACAAACTCTGTAGCTTTAAACAACTATACCCCTTTCTCCTTCTGCTTACACTCTTCTTCCTTCTCGCAGGAAATCCTTTCCCTTTAACCTTTCCCCGCTCTAATACCAAATGATGAAAGGAGAAAATAGGGGTATATCCATTTCCCCTTTCTCTACATATTTCGATCCTGGGACCTATGGGTTATGAGCCCATTACTTATCGGAAACGTTTCATGAGGCCTTAAGCCTTTAAAACCTCGGAAACACATTTATTGGAATACATGGATGCACATGGGAATACACAGAAATTCCGATCCGAACCCTTTCTTCGAACTTCAAAAAATATACACCCGGATCTATATTTATTGTCAGGTCCGTTCTTCTACCCATCGCTATTACAATCCTTCATTGATCTCTGATTGCAATCAGAATCGCAAACCCCAGGCTCCCTTTACACATAACAATACGATGCGATAACACTTCGCAGACCCGATAGATTATAAGTTACGCCTGATAAGTTTCAGGTCCGACAACCATCTCACATGTCGCAATCACACTTCACTCAAGGCTAGGGTTCATTCCTTTTATAACAAGGTTCACCGATGTGATGTGCACTTACTCCTCTCCATGTGAATTAATCTGGGCTATTGATCTTATAGATCTGACGGTCCCTATACATTGATCCAACTATTCCTTCTTGTCTTTGTTTCGTTCATTGTTGATGGACTCTACGTTTAAAATCCAGTTTTTCTGCCATACTCTGTCTTTACACATAACACTCATATATCGACTTATTTAATTAATATTGGATCGCCATCGATCCTTTCAGTGATTGATGGTCGATCAACAATCTCGCCACACAGGACTATTCAGACAGTTTATAAAATACACACACAAATGCACAATTTTGACACTGAACACACACTTTATATTATACACGACATGATTACAAGATCTAAGGCATTTCAGCCTTAGAACGAGTTCCCTCTCAACTACATCTTGACTACTCTGTTCTCGCAAATTTCTATAATTCGCTCTATGTATCTCTCTATATCTCTCTGTTTGTCTATCCCCCTATATCACTATGTCTCATGAGATATATATAGAACATGCAGGTTCATCGTTTACAGAAATATTGGATCAGATCACTAAAAGGATTCGATCAATCCTCTCCTTGATCTCCTCTAACAAATCACTAACAACTCCCTAATCTTTCTACATGCATATATATGTGGAAAATTACATTTAATAAAGTCTTCGAGAGACTTTATCCATTCCATCATTTACTCTGTTTTAAACAGATTTGTCCCTTGTGTTGCTTCGATAGTCCACGTCCTCTTCCTTGCTCTGCTTTGGATTCCTCTTTTGATTAAGGAGGGTCAGATGCTCCTGCATCAAAAAATCAAGAAAAAGGTTTTCATATCAAGGGATTTTGATCCCTTTCTTTTCATGATAAATCCTAAGTTAATATGGATCTACACTAGTTTATAATTGATATAAGGTTTTAAGTAAATTAACATTCATAAGCAGTGAGAGTAAAAAAAATTGCTTCTATTTATGTAAGTGTTCTAATGACATCAATTTAAACGGTATATCAACATAAATACATTTTAATGCTAGATATATTATATGTCCAAAAAGATAAAGTAAACATTTTTTATATTACAAAAACCAAGGAAAAGTTTGCACCTTAAAGGATTTTATCCCTATCGCATGATAGATGCATAATTAAGAATAATCTATGTTTGTCTATGTTAAAATAGTTAGAAAGTGACAACTAAATTTTTTGTTGAATATTATGATTATTATATTATGAAAATGCAACAATTAAATATAATTCCGTTTTTAAGGCAAAAACTACTTCTTAGTATACAAAGTTAGATGTAAACTTCCAAGCAATACCTCCACAATTTCATGGCTCAGACTTGAGAAATCCAAATAGAATCATATAATTGAGCTTTGTGGATTTGTAGGTACTCAATAAAGCCATTAAACTTCATTTCTTTGTAGCACCTTTCTCTTGGCATCATACTACTTTCAACCACTTTCAATGAAGAGTTTAGGTTAACTTGACTCCCATACCAGTTAGATGTAAACTTCGAAGCAATACTTCCACAATTTCATGGATCATATTTGAGAAATCCAAATATAATCATATAATTGAGCTTTGTGGATTTGTAGGTACTCAACAAAGCCATTAAACTTCATTTCTTTATAGCACCTTTCACTTGACATCATACTACTTTCAACCACTTTCAGTGAAGAGTTTAGGTTAACTTGACTCCAATACCATGTTAACTCTTGACATCATACCACTCTCAACCACTTTCAAGGAAGAGTTAAAAAATTATTAAAGAGAATATGAGAGAGATAATAACATTGCAACAAAAACATAGAAATAATATGCTATTTTTTACCTTAGAAAACCCAAACAGGGAAAACTAGCCTTCAGTTAGTAGATATATTAATATCCTTTACCAAATTTGACCAAGACAACCATATGAGCCTTTCACCTCTCACCTTCAGGCATGTTACAATGGAGTATCTGAAGGTTTTTTTAAAGATTCATTACATGTATTCCATGAGCACAATAACACCAGTGACCAAAAACATTGGTCCTAAAATCATCACTGTTAATCGAAAACAAAATTTAAAACAATGTCTCATTCACCAAGTCAAACTTAACTTAACAAAATAAAATAAGATGTTTTTAACAAACTCAAAAATATTGCTTCTATTCATATAAGTGTTCTGATACCATTTTTTTAAATGGTGTATCATTATATATAAATACTAACTTTATATCTATCATGTGCCTACAAAAATCAAATTTCTTCAAATATAAATATTTTTTAAATTGTAAAAAAATATTAAAACATTGCACTTTTAAAACTTTGGTTTTGCTATACACATAACAATATGAAATTAAAAATAATTTTTTGTTGATATACTTAAAAAATAATGACAACTAAATAATTATTAATTATTATTCAAATGCAATGGTTTTTTTTGGGAACAAACACCATTTTTAGTCCTAACCGTCAGGATGGCTGGGACTATAGTAATCAAAATGGTCCCCTTAGCATTAGTAACCTAAGTTTTTAAAAGTTGAAATTTTTACAACTTATAAAATTTATGGATTAATTTATAACCATCAATAAAATTAAAATTATTTGTCGTCTTATTTAGCCTCTTCCCAAGGCGGAGAAGCAATAACCTTGCATTATATTTTGTATTTTTCATTGATAATGGACAACCAGCATTAGTTCATCGCTATTAAATTCTATTTGGTCTGTGCCGCC
Source organism: Pinus taeda (assembly GCA_000404065.3). NCBI lineage: Eukaryota > Viridiplantae > Streptophyta > Pinopsida > Pinales > Pinaceae > Pinus > Pinus taeda. The sequence goes on along the minus strand of APFE031534433.1, from coordinate 51,601 downwards.
TGTTTAAGTTATAATAAAGGGTCTGGATAACCAATCTTGAACCAAACAGTGTAACCCATTGACCCGACAAAGTGAGCGAAGGCGTCGTCATAGGGGGTCAGATAATCCAGGAGCTACTGGTCAGGGGCCTTTATAAGGACAATCTTCTGCATATTTGTAGGTCGAGAGCCTGATAAAAGATGTTGATCCTTCCCAATTTTCCTAGCATTTAATAAAGGTTCGTTTTTCTTAATAATATCCGAGTTTACACCCTTTACTCCATTACTCTTAGAATTTACAGTCTGATGACTATGTTTGGTTTACCTGTGTGAGCAATGACGAATATAATCTATTACCCAACGAACGATGCCAAGTTATTTGCGATGTGGATTGGGACCAGGAGAGGCACCCCTGGTTTTACATTCTCTTTAAATTCCTTAGAAGAGAAGACTGGTTTATAGGTTTCTTTAATGCCCCAACTAAAATTTTCCCAATTGGTTATTTTTCCTGAGAATTATCTGTAAAAGTAAATTATTTCAATGATTTTTTAAAAATGCTTAAGCTAAAAACAACAGTATTATCTCAATAATTATAAAACTAAACTTACTTGGTATGGATTTTGTAACAAAATTAATATCAGAAGTGGACCTTTTATGAAGAACAAGAATTTGACATTATCAGAAAAGAGGAAGGAATAGTCCCTAATTGATTTTAATTGTTGTGCTTATGTCTTGGTTTACAAGAGATAATTTTTTTACAGAAACCATACAATAGTTGTTTACCTTAGGGAATGCAATAAATCTTAGACCCTCTTTTAAAAACAATTTAACACAATAGGCACACTAAATTCTAGTTCTCTTCTATACCTCATCAACAACCTTGCAATGACGGTTCTACAAAATACTTATGAGTCCTTGGAAGCTTTAGTTGCAATACAATTAGCTTTGTTCCTTGCACGTGTTTCTACAATAACTTCCCATTATATTGTAAACTAAAGTTCTGATTTTAGCTTTTTCATATATCATTTTATTTTTTCAAGCCCAACTCCCTAGTCAAGACAGGGACTTGCTGCCATGTAGCTTCCCTTATTTAATATATATGAAACCACTGTTTTAATCAGAATAATGCTGTTAGCATATGAAGAGAATACCTTACATAAAATAAATCTAATCCTACAAAAATATACCTCATAGAAAATCTAACATGCATATGGACAAATGTTGTGTGGGGTATATTTAATGAAGATGCATCATTAAAAAAATGTAATAAAATATCATTCTAAGACTAACCAAATGAAGCACATAAATTGCCAGCCACAATTTAGATTTGTGCACTAAGCTATACCAGTAAAGGAATTTTTCCATTTCAAATATGCTTGAGATGTGAAGTTTTAGTGGTAATTTGCATTGATAAAACTCTCGTTGCAATTCGAGTGCAATACCTTGTTATACCGCTCACATTGATAACCTTTATTTACGCAATTGCAGATATACATATATTTTCAATGAGAGTTTTACCCTTTAGATTCATACACACACCTCCAATGTAAAGTCATACAATAACACATGGAATAAGCACAAAATGTATTAAAATGGATAATATATTTATAAATTAAGGGTATAAGTAAGTGTGCATCTTAATTCAATATTTTTTTCTCAATATTGTTTTCTCAAGTAAATTTGATGGAGTTAAGGTAGTTAGGTTAACAATTGTGGTTTCAGGTATTTGGTGTTGGTTTCTTGTGGTATTGAGCCCATGGTATTATATGCGACGAAGCTTTTTAAGGCTTGGAGATTCTCCATTTTAATGTATTAGAATTAAGTGGTGAAGGCTCACCTAACCGGGGCTAAGATATTGGCTGGATTGGCTATGTTTAGGCCAAGAATAATAATAGATCTATTGTTTGTTGGTTTTTCCCAATTGATATTTTATAGGGTAAATCACAGTTTTATGTGTGTTGCTATTTTATGTGATTGTTCTCATTATTCTTTTGATATTGCCCTGAATAATAACATTTGGTATCAGAGTAGTTTTGGCTTCAAAGAGACACATTTATGGTTAAGGGGTTTTTCTCAGGCCTGTGGTAGACGCTGTTACAGTGGGAGATCTAAATCTAGAGGGAGATATAATATCTAGGAAAATTTGTAAAGGTATGCTGGAAATGCAGAAAAGAAGGGAACTACAAGAATGATTGTAGATCGAAAACTATTGAGAAAGGAAAGGAATTTGATGATACTTCTTTTGTAGAAGCGAAAACGACTTCAGATGAAGGTGAGAATGTGTACTTGACTTCTTCAAGTACACTTGTAGATCATGAGGCATGAATGGTTGACTTAGGTGAATCCTTTCATATGACTCCCCATAGGGACTGGTTCTCTGAGTAAGGGATATATGATGGTGGTGATGTCTTACTAGGTGATGACAGGAAAACCATAATCATAGGATGAGGAAAATGAATAATATTATAGACATAGTGCCCAATTTGAGGTGAATATCATGTAACATGAATGAACAAATATGAAGGTGCATGTTGGACTTGGAGACCATGGTGTATAGGTCAATAGAGAGAGAAACCATGGGCATTGGTTGTATGAAAAATGTTTGACAGAATGCTTCAATGATATATCATGGATTATTTGCCTCTAGGTAGATGACATCTTAGAAATGTTTGATATTATGGGAACATTTTCAAGGTATGCGTACCCCTAGGAAATTACAGGTAAAGTTTGGTGTTATACCTAGGTGATAGGGGACATGCCAAGTTAACAAATACCTTGGGTATAAACTTTGAGGGGGCTAAGGGCTAGAGTGAGCGGTGTTGATTCACAAAGTAGTTTTGGCTGGATTTGGTCAAAGGAAACCTCAAGACAAGGTTTAAGTGGGAGATTGTTAGGTAAACTTGACTTAGTGAAGGAGTTAAGTTAGTTAGGTTAACAATTGTGGTTTCAAGCACTTGGTATTGGTGGCTTGTGGTATTGAGCCTATGGTATTACATGTGACAAAGCCTTTAAATGCTTGGGGCTTCTCCATTGTAATGTGTCAAAGTTAAGCATTGAAGACTCACCTGATTGGGGCTAAGATACTGGCCGACTTGGCTGTGTTTAAGCCAAGGATATTAATAGATTTATTGTTTGTTGGTTTTTCCTTGATTGGGGGTTTCCAAGGTAAATACTGATTTATGTGTGTTTCCATTTGATGTGTTATTGTTCTCATTATTATTTTCATATTGTTCCGAATAATAACATGTTTAAGACATAAAACACATGTTGTCCCAAAGCATATGTTGCTCAACATTATTTGGCTTTAAAGTAATAAGTGATGAATAAATGAGAAATTGTGGAGTTAGCATCATGGAGTTGAAAATATAGGTTATAGTATTGAAATTTATTGAAGGAGTTGGTGCATTAAGATGGATATAAGTAATGAATAAATGAGAAATTGTGGAGTTAACATTCTTGATTGACAATGCAGGTTAAGTATTGAAAAGTATATTGAAGGAGTTGGTGCATTAAGATGGATGCAGTAGGTCCATTTATATGTGGCAATGCTAACACTATATATTTGAAGAAGCTAACACAATAAGATGTAAGTTGTAGATCCACTTTCATGCGTTTGAAAATGATGTTTATTAGTGGAGTTAGCATCCAAGGAAATTTACTAGAAACTAATGCTGGTAAGTTGAAAATGGTTAAGTTGTACATCTCAATCCATTATTTGCATTACTTTCTATAGGCATATAGTTTCAAAACTAACCCCACTATGTTATCATACAAGAACTCATTTTCAAATAAGAAATACAAGTAGGATCCACTCAATCATGTTAAATTACAACATCAGAGCTAGCACATGATAAGGGAAACAAAATTTGGACCCAATGGAGATATGGTCTTTGATTATCAAGCATAAAAGTATGAATACATGTATCTACATTAACATATAAAACCAAACTTCATATAAACTATTGTCTTCATCTTCTATAACCTTTGCTTGGTCACACACAATGAATTGAAAAGTCACTAAGGTGTAAAATAATAACCACTATGCACTTGTTGGCACCTAAAAAATTTGAGTCATGCAATACCTAGTTAATATCGACAAATGTAACATATTTATTGTTGAATTTTCTATAAGAACCAATAATAGAAACTGAATTTATGATCTGATAATTACTTCTAATGATTTTTAATTAATTCTTGTTGTGTCACTGCTATAATTAAGTAATTATACACAAAAAGTATCAACAGTGATGCAATGAAAATAGTAGAAACAATAAGGATAATAAAGAGACAAACATGCACAATAGAGACAAAATATTTTCCATGGGAAATCCAAACTTGGGAGAAAACCCAACAACACTTCTTCTAGAGAAATTTTCTTTAGAAAGGTTTACAAATCCAAATTGTCTAGAAACCTGTACCAAAAATCCAAGTCTAAACTTCGCTCAAATTCGTTCCCTACCTGCTCCCATATGTGGATAATATAGAAGAGAGATGATGAGTAGTGAGTGTTCAAATGAAATCTCACATCATCTATATAT
>APFE031534433.1:0-30105 GCA_000404065.3 Pinus taeda | reverse complement strand
GGTAAAGTGTGTTTCTTTACCGTTGTACATTTTGTAACTTACAATCCGACGGTCACGATATGTAGTGATCCGACGGTTCATTCTCTCCTCGGTATTACCGACACTTGATCCGTGGCTTGACACCCGATTGGTCCATGAATTCTATTTAAAGCGCATGGAGGGTCATTTGTAGGTTAACCGTGCATGAGAGAAGCTTATGTAAATTTTCATTCTTTTATTAATAAATTGCCTGTAGTAGCAACGTTGGTGCAGGCCGTGGACTGTTTCCCTCTCTAAAGGTTTTAACCACGTCAAAATACTGGTGTATTGATCTATGATCTATTTGTGAGCGGTGTCCTTTTGGTGTTCTGTCTGAGGAACTTACCCTGTAAATTCCTACAAGATGAAGATCTAGAAGTTGGAGGTGATCTTGAGGGGAGGTGACTCTTGGAATGGCTTTTAAATTTAGGTTCAGCTCCTTTTTCCATTCATAGTCGAGGCCCTCCTTCAAGCGCTAAAAATGTTGAAGGTTTGAAATGTTCTTGCCTCAACATCAGGGAGACCGTCCGGTCGAGAAGTTAAATATCATTCCTTTTTCATCGGGGATAACGGTTCCGATAGGGGATATAGGGACCAGTTTCCCGTTAAAATATATGATGGGATTTGAGGTGTGATATAGATGGGGTGAAAGTGTTTTGATAGAATAAGTACAAATGTAAATAAATAAATCTATATCTATCTATGTAATTCCCGAGACATAACTAACTTTAAAAGAGTTAAAACGAATTAAATATAATTAAATTGATTAAATAGTTAATCAATTTAATTGTTAAGCGCATATCTCATAAAAACTATACCATTTCATACATATAACTAAAGGTAACAATTAATACACTTTTCAATAGTGAAACAATGCTTAGTTGAATTATGATATTGCATATAACAAAACAGTTATAAAATTTGACTGATTTTCAAACATAAAACATAGAATTATGTAAAGATAATTGTACCACATATATCAGTGCTTTGCTCATAGAAGAAGACAGACTTTGGCCCAAACTTTCTATTAAAATTATCAAAGAAGTACATAAGTGCAAGTTCCTTGAGTCTTCTTATAAAAATTATGAACCCCTTCTGTAAATACATGAGAGGGTATTTATAAATAAAAGTTATATTGTCAAAATAGAAAATACATATTTCACTGAGGAGGTTAAAACAAACACTCCTTAAAATAGGAAACAAAAAGAAAAAAATAACTTCAGTTTCAACAAGAAATTAAAGATGGGAAGTTGACTACTCTCCCATTTTCTCTTGTAACATGTAATTAGCTACCATCATCTTCAATTTTGGGGGATGAGCTAGCCTGATCCGCATCTGTCCTACAAACAAGGCATCTGAAAGAGGTGGCACCGTGTATTCAGTTGCATTAACAAGGCTGCGAAGTACTAACCATTGACCATAGGGTTTTACCAAGAACTGTTTGTGATATTCAAGATTTAACTTGGATAACTTCTTGATGCTAGGGCTACAATATGGGGTTTGATCATGCCATGAGGGGAACGAGGAAGATGGCTCTGAGGTGCGATGGAGAGTACGGCTGACCCATCGTGTATGCAGTACAGTGCTGTAGATGGTAGATCAAGGTAGATACACGTAGCCAGCCTGGTCTAGGGCTACTACTTTACCTTAACCCTAACATTAGCATTTCGGAAAGGGTTTACATTTTTACTGTGACATTTTTACCATTTCTCTCGGTGCCCATCGCTTTGGTTTAGGCCACCTACGCTCGTCGCTCCTATAACTATCTTGGTAGTTACTCGCATGCAGCTGGCATTTTCATGTCCCCGACAGCTATGGACCTCAATCTTGTTGATTACTCGGAGGACCCGCTGGCAGAGGGTTCTATTTGGATGACCCGACACTCATCTAAGGAAGACTGTGTTCCATTTAGTTGCGAACTAAATGAGGCCATTGTCGACTTACCTCCATTTTCGAGGCCTTCAAACCACCCGATGATCCTGTCGGACGACCCCCGGACCTAGCTGTCCCTCTCCACTTCCCCATTGTCACCTTCCTTATTAGGGTTTGCCTCAGGATGCGTTAACCCTAACCCGTCTAAGACCTGTGCAGGTATTACCCACATCCCTTCATCTTTCGGTCACACTTTTGATTTGCCCAACTCGTCAACTTCTATAGCCTCGGTGCCTCTAACCTTGCCACATCTACCCATCCCTCCCTCTGGAAGCTTCACGAACATACCTCCTTTATCAAAAGCCCTCCCATCTGCACTTTCCCCTCCACTCGAGGACCCTCCCGACTCTGAAATTAGATCTACTCTAAAGGAGGACTCACCTGAGGAATCAAGGCCCCGCAAGAAATCCAGGTGCTTTAGATCCAAAGGAGAAGACATCATTCTGCAGCTTGAGGAAGACATTCAGATTACGGAAACCATGGACATTGCTGATAGGGTTTTGGTCGGAAGGATTCACAGACGGAACCACTCTATGGACCACCTCAAAGCATGGGCTTTTGAGGTCTGGGGGCATCACTTGATAGACCTACCCACTATTCAAACTTTTGTGAGGGGCTAGTTTTCTTTTAGGTTTTCCAGGCCCGATCACACTAATTGGATCTTATCTTCTTACTGGAACTTTGAACACGTGCCCGTCCTCTCGAAGCGATGGACACCCCTCTTTGATCTGGAATTAAAGCATATAGGGTTCAGTCCAATTTGGATCAGACTGTTGGGGCTCCCACCCCACTTCTGGTCAGAAGACATCTTCCGATGCATTGGCAACTCGCTCAGCATGTATATGGAGTTTGACAGATCCTACCTCTCTACTGGTAAGATGGCTTATGCTAGAGTACTAGTGCATATGGATACAAGAGGGGGACTGCAGGAGCATATTGTCATCCAATGGTGGACCTATTCTCAGAAACAATTGCTGGATTATGAAGGAGTGTCATACAGATGTCATAGATGCCATAAGGTTGGCCACATGTTCAGGGACTTCCTACTAAACATCAAAGGGGGACAAAGGTCTCATGAAAATGCTACGAGCAGTGCCATTCCTCAGGAACCATCCTAGCATGTGAAGAAAGTTGAAGAGAAGCCACTACAAGCTCCTATTGAGGAAGGAATGGAGCATGATCTAGGACCTAAGAAGAAGCGGGGTAAAGCTCCACTTCGGCCACCCTATCCTCCACTGACGAGAGCCCGGGAAGCTTCAGGGGATGCTTTCACCGCGGGTATGGAAAACCCTTCTCCCACTTTTGCTTTCTCTGCATATGATTTTCATTTTTCATCTAATTCTCATTCACATGATAGAATTTCTTCCCCCTCGTAATCTCCCCTTTGTTCCTTCCCCTCTTCCCCAACTCCTCACCCCCCTCCCAATCCCCTTCGGCAGATCCCCATCAACCATCTCTGCTCCATCGTGTCTCCTTCCCCCCACTGACTCCTCTCCTTAGCCTTCCACCCCCGAGGCCCGTCCATTTCTACACCCCGCTCACTCTAACTACCCAGATCATTGATACCCTACTCACTCAAAGTTTCGATCATAGGGCCTCGACGCGGTAGGTTTTTTTTTCGATTCCTCACCCTCCTTACCCAAGCCTTCTCAGGGTTGCCCCTCCTCTCTTACCATAGCCAAAAACTAGGCAGGGGAAGAGATCACTTCGGGCAAACAAAAAACAATCAACTGGGTTCTTAGAGCAGAGAAAACCATAAATCCTCCCCCTACATGAAGATGCTCTCCTATAATTATCGTGGGATGGCTAGTCCCAGGAAAAACCTAGCCTTGAGGTGCTTAATCTCTATGGAAGTTGTCGAAATAATTTTTTTTCAAGAAACCCTAGGACTTGCCTGCTCTATCACTCCCCTCCCAAAATCTTGGCTCCCAGGCTGGTCCTTCCACTCGCTTGATGCAACGAGCTAATTGGAGTGGTCGCCCTGGGCATTTGCACATGCTCCATCAAATTTCTTAGTGTTTAGGGGGGCATTGGCTACTTGGGAACCAACATTTACTCATCTTCCCTAGAATCCAGCTTCAGAATCATCAATGTATACGACCCCTACCGAGACAGGGCTGAATATTGGAGGAAACTGCTAAACTCATCTATCATGCAACAAGATAACCTTATCCTGGGAGGGGACCTAAATTTCTCTATAGGGTTTGTGGAGTCATGGGGTCAACAAGCTCAAGTGGACTCTATGTCATTCTTTTTTTTAGAATCTTATGGAGGATCACAACCTTATAGACATCCCTTCTGCTAAAATTCAACCCACCTAGAGTAACAATAGAATAGGTGAGGCCAGCTTGGCCAGGAGGCTTGACAGAGTCCTTATTAAAGAAGCTCTGGCTAGCAGTGGCACTCACATCAGACAATGGATTGGCTCAAGTGGATTATCAGATCACAGGCCCATCTACCTGGAGATACAAGATGGCATTCAAAAACCCAAGGCTCCTTTTAAATTCAATTCTACCTGATTAAAGGACACTGAATATATAAGGATGGTGGGTGAATTCTGGAAGACCCACCCAGTTAGCACTAAGGGAAACATTGTGGAGGGGTTTGCACACAACATGAAGGAAATGAAATCCCTCTCTAAAGAATGGGCTCATAGGAAAAGAGATCAGGAAGAGCAACTACTCAAAACAGCAAAGGAGGCAATCCTTACTCTGGAAGAGGGCACTGGAGGAATCATTGACTCTCAAGAACAAAAATACAAAATGACCTCTCTTCTACAAAGAAAGACACAAATGTTGAAGGACAAAGAAGAGAGATAGAGACTTCGAAGCCGCACAATCTGGCTTAAGGAAGGAGATGAAAACACCAAATTTTACCATAAATATGCAAATGGGAGGAAGGTGATCAACACAATATGGGAACTCAAAAATGGACAAGGAAAATTAGTGCAATCCTTCCATGATCTAGCAGCTTTGGTGAATACACATTTTAAATACATCTTTAAGGAACCTCCCATAGCTATTATGGCTGAAGTAATGCGTATTGCACAGTCTTTCCCTAGATTTGTTGATTAGGAGGCCGAACAATAACTCACTAAAGAAGTAACCCTTGATGAGCTCGAAGCAACCCTCAAATGGATTAAGAAGGATAAAAGCCCGGGACTGGACAGATGGACAGTAGAATTCTATACTGCTTTCTTCGACATTCTAGGGTTGGATCTCCTAAGTCTCATAAAAGAATGTCGTAGAAAGGGAAGGATGTGGGAAGGTCTCAACTCCACTTTCATAGCTCTTATTCCTAAATTCGATAAGCCCTCGACCTATGAAGACTTTAGGCGTATTTCTTTATGCAATTGCATCTACAAGATCATTTCCAACCACCTTAAGCCTGTCTTGTCTTCGTACATCTCCCCTGAGCAGTTTGCATTCTTACAGAACAGATAGATACATGAGGTTGTTGGCATTGCTCAGGAACTCCTTCACTCTGTTCAGACCAAAAAAGAATGATCTTGAAAATTGACCTTTCCAAAGCCTTTGACAGAGGTAACTAGCTATACATCCAAATCATGTTAACCCATCTAGGCTTTCCCTGTCCCTTCATTAAGTGGATCATGTGTTGCATCACCAATGTATCTTATAGTGTGCTAGTAAACGTCTCGGCATCCCCTTTTTTTCATGCAGAGTGAGGGCTGAGGCAAGGATGCCCTCTTTCTCCCCTACTCTTCTTACTCATAATGGAGGGTCTTAGTAGAATACTTGGAGAAGAACACAGGCAAGGGCGAGTCAAGGGAATCAAAATTACCGATGCATGCACATTGACCCATTTGTTGTTTGTTGATGATGTGCTTGTATTCCTTAATGGAGGTATAGGCAATCTCACATCCTTCCATCATGCCCTGGGTACTTTCCTAAAAGCTACGGGTATGGTGTTGAACGAGGCAAAATCCACTATCACCACTATAGGATGCTCCCAGTATGAAATACAATTTGCGCTCAGACGATTTGCCTTTGTTGTTCTGCCACTTGAAGAAGGTCTGAGGTATCTTGGCTACAGGTTAAAACCACATGGATATAAAATCACAGATTGGTCATGGCTTATAACCAAGGTAGAGAAGCGACTAAACATCTGGTATCATAAATATTTGTCCAGAGTAGGGAGATTGGTTCTAATCAAGGCTATTCTAGAAGCAACGCTGATATATTGGATGTTGTTGGCGTGGATTCCTTGAGGCATACTGGCCTGTTTACAAAACATCTGTTGTCACTTCCTATGGAAAGGAAAGTAGCCCGGGAGAATATTTGAATGGGAAAACTAGGAATCTCTTGCTCTACCGAAGTGATGGGGTGGTTGGGGGATCAAGAAGCTGGACATATTCTCAAAAGCCTTGGCAGCAAAGTTAGGATGGCAATTACTCAAAAATCACAGTTTATGGACCAGGGTGGTCATCTCTAAGTACATAACCCCCTCCAATATCATTGATTGGATTAGACAGAATTTCAAGAACTCAGCTAACATATCCATCATTTGGAAGTCTCTATTAAACACCAAGGAACTCATCTGAAATGGATTGACATGGAGAATATGTTCTGGAGCACAAGTGTGTTTGTGTGTAGACCCCTAGGTTGGGTGTGGCAATTCTCACAAGTTATCTGAGGAGCTGAGAACATATCTCACTGAGAAAGGCATCATGCATGTCTACCACATTGCTGATAATGCTCATTCTACTCTACTACATCAGGCCTGGAAATCAGGACACCGTCTTAACATACTGTTGTGTTGGCAACAAGAGTGGCGAGACTTCACAAATGCATTAACTAAGGCCCACATAAGAATTACAGAGGAGGATGATGAACTTATTTTGGATTTCACTAAACACGGCGTATATACCCCCAAGATAGGATATCATGTGCTGATGGAGCCTTATAAGCCACCAATTACTAAGCCATGGTGGGAACTTATGTGGAAAGTAAAGGAGGCATCCAGAACGAGGCTTCTCATGTGGTCCATACAGCGCAATAAGATCTCGACTGGTGCTAATCTGATGAAACGATCTTATTTAGGCCCTTTTTGGTGTTACCTCTGCAAGAACAGTAGTGAAGACTCAGATCATCTCTTCCTAAACTGCCCCAGCACACAAGAGCTATGGAATAGTCTCCTTACTTTGCTCCCTATCTCATTCTGATGGCATGGTAATAACATTGCAGATGCTTGGAAACGCTGGTGGTCGGAAGCTTCTGACAAAGAAAGGAACATCCCTCTTCTCATATGCTGGGCTATCTGGATAGCCAGAAACTGAATCATTTTTCAGCATAAGGACCCTCATTGGCCCTCCATATTAACTAGAATCAAAGCCAACTACAACTCTATTCCCGAAGAGGGCAAACAACTGACCCATAGAATCCTATCTCTGGAAACCATTCCAGCCATGGGCTTACTTCGATGGATCGGCACAGGAGATTGGATATGGAGGGGGTGAAATACTACACTTATTTGAAACTCACTCTTTCAAGATTCAATTGGGACTGGGCAGAGGGACAAATAATTACGCTGAGCTTTTAGAAGCCAAAAACCTCATACATTTTGCATTGAACAAACAATGTTTGAATCTACAACTTTTTGGTGATTCTAAGATAGTATGCAATTGGTTAAACAAAAATAATCAATGCAATGCATACTCAATAAGGCATATTTTGTATGAAGCTTTTAGACTCATCACAAATTTTGACTCCTTTTCCTATCAACACATTTACAGGGAACTCAGTTCAACTGCCGACCACCTATCCAAGGAAGCAGCGCTCAGGGATGATGTTACTTGGTTGATACAGGAGGAACGAGTTGGCATCACATATCAGCACTACCACAGGTCGTTCATAGATCCTGAAGTTTAAGACAGGCACAATTTTGATCAGCTCTTAATTTAAATGATCATATGTAAATATTCATATACCTTCTTGTTTTTATCTCAAAACTAGTCTCTCTGCGAAGAGACCATCTACATATTAATGCTTTTTTGAATAGTTCCTCCACGGTGTGGAGTATTCAAGAATCATTTTTGTTTTAACAGGCATGGCCTCACCATATATGTATGCTCTGCATCTAAAATGTAATTTTCTTATTAATAAATGAAATTACGACTTTTTCCACAAAAAAAAAAAACTTCTTGATGCTATATTCTTTTTGCTTATGTTTCTTATACCAATACTCTATGAGTGTTTGAGTATCCAGAATGCATTCTCCTGGGCCTGCAAGCTCTCTTGCTCTATAGATTGCTTCTTCATCCTGGTTTAATCTAATATCCCAATCTTTGAAGAGAAGATCCTTGTATGACTCTTGTATTCTGGGAATATTTTCTTTCATTCCCTCTGTGTTGTCTTGCCAAGTAATGAAGTCAGAAATCTTGTTGTTGATATCTTCATAATATGTTCTTAATTCAAACATTTGATCATTCAATGAGTCACTATTTTTGCAGAGGTCATTGATGAGCTTAAATTTCTTACAAAAGTTCACTTGTTGTTGAGCAAGGAGAGAATTGATATCTGCAGCTTCTTTTTTGAATTCTTCAATGTTAGTGTCCTTCTATATCTGAGTTATTTTAAGTTGAAGTTGGTAAATCTGTGCATTTTGGCTCTAAATATCAACTTCGTTTTGAACTTTCAATTGATTAAACTCAGTTTGTAATTTTGACAACTTGAGTTGCCACTCTTGCTCAATAACTTGTCTTGAATTAAGTAGTGTTTGTTCTAACTGCAATATTTTTTCATATTTCTCTTTAACCAGTTTTTGAACCTCAGTAGCTTTGAAAATGGTGGTCGTAGCATAGGCTCCTACATATTGCGATAACTTAGCTAAATCATCAAACAAATTAACTTGGTAATATTTCCATACTGCATCTAATGGGACGTTCCAGGAAGAAGTTCCTGAGAATGTTCCATTCTTCTTTTCTTCTTTTCTCGACTAACGACGGCACGATGTTCAGGATTATATAAAATATCAAGAGGTGGAATTTCTTCCACTTTGAGAACAATCTCAGAGGTAGGGGTTGTTGGGATAACTTCTTTATCCATCATTTGACTTGAAGACCCATTCACGCGAGACTTTGTCTTTTTGGTTTCAGGAGTCTTATATGTCTCCATTGAAGCTGAATCTTGAACTTCCTTCTCTTGTGTGCTATCTAACTCTTTGTTGAATTGATCCCACACTTTATCAAGCTTGCTAGTAGACAAGAGCTATTATGTTTGTTTCTCTGAAAGTGCAATAGTGGGCATCTTTTATGTTTATTTTGTAGATGGTGGCAAATAATTTCCTGTAGGAAACTCTAGTTGTAAAGCAATCAGGCATTGAGAAGGGAGTTTATGCATCCTTTTATTTATATATTCTTGGAATAAGACAAAATCCTCAGGGCCTAGAAGAATTTGTGTTAGATGTTCCACTTGTTTTTATGATTCGCGTGTCTCAAACAAATCATCAAAATCATCAAGTTCATGAGGAAATGGCCTTATTTTAACCTAAGTGGTGAAATCAAGAATGACCTTTGTAGGGTCGTACTATCTAGGAGGAATAATGGGGATATGCATGCCCTTGATTTGTTTGACTTCTAAGATAGCATGACTGTAATTTTCTAAAGCATAGACTCCACATTGAATAGGAAATTGTAGCCAAATGGCCTTTTTGGATTCTTTCAAGAACTTAGTCACACCATGACCTACGTTTTGATAGGAAATTTCCCGAGCCAAAAGCTTATCAAGAACATAAATAGGAAGAACAAGTGGAGAAGAAAGACTCCCAAATAATCTTACATAAGTAAAATTCTCTTCAATAAACCAGCTGCCAACGGAATTGAAGTTTGTCGTGACTTCTTGAGACAACCTGGGGGCATTTCTATGAAAAAATGATTTGTACAAAGGAAGCATCATTTTATTACAAATAATATAAAAATGGGGCTGGTACTTAGACTCCCATAGGATATCATGATATAAGTGAATTGGTGTAGGATCCTCAAGTGTCTATTTCCATCCCATTGAAGGAAAATCAAAAGAAAAACAAATGGCATCCATAATATACGCACTCATATAAAAATTTGGCATGATTCTTTCTTAGACACTGTGCTTTTGCCTATATTCTAAGATTCTGGAAGCAATATTGTTTGACAATCTAGTAGCCCAATCCATAATTTCAGAATTAGAAGAAGCTTGAATCAAGGGAACCCATTCAACTGTAAATCTTTGTGTGTTCAGAGAACTGAACAACCTACATATCATAGCAGCAACATAATAGAATGGACCAGAAAGAGAAGCCAAAAAATACATACCCTTAATATCATACTTGCGCTTGATTCGATCTTGTCTCCATTGTCTAATGGGCTCTGACTCTATTTTGTTCCTCTCTACAAACCTCGTAAGAAACTGCTTGTTTTAAATCTTCTGGGGGTCTTGAAAATGATATATTCTCTTCAAATCTACAGCTTTGAAGGATCCTACTATCATTTTCCTTGATGTTAAGAATGTGTTGTCTTCGATATTCACATTATCAATCATTTGTTTAATCATATCTGAATAGGGTAGAATTTTAGGCAGTGCAATAATTCGATGGAGAAACGAATTGGTGACATCAGACAAGGTAGCCTCAGATGTTGATGGGGCATTTCTTGTTGCTTTCTTGACTGCTACTACCTTGGGCCTTTCTTCTTCAAATAGATTATACATTGATTCCCAGGAGGAGGTACTAGAATCCAGCGTGCATGTAGTGTGTGTGAATAATGGAGCCATCTTTTTTCCTTTCTTTCTTGGTTTATACATTTCAATGGAATGTCGTTTATTAGGATTTGCATGCATAATGGAAACACAGAGGAATGTTTAGATCTCCAAGGATGAAAGGACCATGGGCTATATACAAACATTTCGAATAACAACTTGCCAATCAAATCAATTTCTTCAAACGAGGGACATTAAAACCGTTAGATTTGAAATTTAATGAAAATCTAAGTACACACGTGATCAGATATTGATCCAGGACTTCAGTGATAGCTCAAATTTCACAGTGTTTGAAAGAGTGTCAAACCTGAATGACCGGATAGATCTCGTCTTCCTGATTCTGGAACCACGAAAAGTTCGAAAAACTGACACCATATGAACGAGTTATCGCATTTTGAAAAATGTCTAGTAAACTGCAATTTTTTATTTGTGGAAAATTAAAAATAAAAATAAAAATATATATATTTCGAGGAATATTCCCTAGAATATTTGCTGAAATATTCCTTCTGAGTTGACCAATAAAAAGCTGACACGTGGCAAGCCTGGAGACTACCATGTGGCCCTCCTAAAATATTCTCTAGAATATTCGCTAAAATATTCCTTCTAGGTTGACCAATCAGGAGCTGAAACGTGGCAAACCCGGAGGCCACCTTGTGGCCCTGAATTGGTATGGAAATATTTTTATGTGTCAACTGGGGTCAAACCCATGACCTCCCACATGCAAACCAAAGGCTCTAACCGTCTGCGCTACGCATTGTTTCTTAACAATCATTGGTCGTGAGTTATATTTAAGTTGTTATGGTTTTTAGTTTTGGGGTAAGGGTCGTCAGCGGTCCCAGATTAACCGTTCACATGCCAAAAGTTACGGTTAAGTCAAACCATCAACCTTATCCATCTAGAACACGTGGTCACATGCGCAGTTACTCTAGCAGTAACAGTCAGTTAGCCCGACGGTTTCACTAGAGGACTTCCAAAATTGGCGGAATTTGCCAAAATTAGTCACAGTTAACTACAGTTAATTGCAGTTAGCCAATTTTGATGGAGGATTCCTAGGAGAGGCTAAGTAAATGCACTGAAGATGCACTTTTCGACCTAAGAAGGTGAAAGAAGAGTCTACCTAGACTAATTGGGGCCTTCTGAAGCCATTGGAACAATCCAGAGGAGCTGAAGAAGCCATCTTCAAGGAGATTTCATCTAGGGATATTTTGGAGCTTAGGGCCACCAGGGGTTGGAGGTTGTTGCAAGAGCTACCAGTATCCATTCTTAGCAAACAAATAGTCATTCCTAATTGTAATGAACCTTCTAAATCCAATGAAGGTGTTTTTAGAAGCATTTGGAGACTTATAAATACCGAGATGCTGAAGGGAAGTTTTAGGCAACCTAGAGCCAACCATGGAGGAAGGCCTAGATTAGGGATGCAGTGCTCATTTTGAGCAAATGAATAGTCATTTTTTGATGTCAAATATATGCTGGAGATAGTAGCAGAGGTTTCAGAGACATTTGAAGTAGTCTGGAGGAGATTGTGCCATTAAGAAGCTCAGGGAAGCTCAGTGCACCTGCTGAAGGAATCAAGTCCAAGGGAACCTAGATCTACTTGCACAAAGAAGATAGCCATGATAGGGATGTATATGGTTTTTCTAAGCCCATAGGTTCAGACAGTAACCTCTAGAGTTGAGTGTGGAACTTGTAAAATAAATCAATCCATAATCCCAAAGAGCCAAGTCAAGTTGACAAGAGCTCACGGAGACGTAGCCCAAGAGATCGGGGTGAAATCCTTATTAAATTTGCTGTTATATCTGATGTTTATTTGGTGCATTATATGTCTGATAAATATTTTTAATATCAGCTGAAACAAATCATCTTAAAGCACTTAAACAGATGAAAACACACAAACACATACACCTGTTTCAAGTACATAATTCCGCAATTGTCAACATAAGCTAAATCACATTTGTTTACGCTCTAGAGTGGGAGGTTCTTGTAATCTTGACAAGATGTTCAAACCCTCATTTCAGGTCAACACGGATCATCATTAAGTGGAGCTTAGTCAGCAATTTTGCATCGCAAATCTGTTTTGGAAGTGTTTCATTTGAAGTGATGCTACGATCTGCGATGTGCAATATCGCATACATCGCATCGGGGATCAAGCAGTGTTATTTTCTCTCATGATCACAACATCAAAATGTATGAGCTAAGGAGGAGCTGGTAGGAATTTTGATTCATGATCTGCAATCTACGATGATGACATGTCTCTATGGTAGGTCAAATGAAGCTTTATGTGTGGGAGAGTGTTTTCCTTTATTTTTTATGTTTTATTAAGAGAATCTTTATTCGTGAAGGATATTTTACATCACATTATTTGATACGGGATATTAATGCGACCTCTAAACATTGGTGATGCGCGAATTTATTTAAAAAGTAAACCTAAGCTATTCTACTAAGGCTTAAACCTAAAAAGATAGTCGGAAATGACATATTTTGGTTTTTTTTAATTATCTAAATATAGATCAATTATAATTAATCTATTTATTATGAAACCTAAAGCAAAAATTTAAAAGGTTCCTTGTTATTTAAATTTTCTAACTATAAATAATAGGGGATTGTTGGGTACCACAACAAATTTCAACCATTGTCCAGTTATCATTGCATGACCATACTCACCACATATCCTGACCTCATGTATGGTAACTACAACCATAGCACTATATGCATAACAACATATGTATGACACACATGCATACACATTACATACAAAAATTGACATGCATATCCAGTGCATAACCAACATAAACTCATGATAAACACATCCAATAACAACGCCATTAATTGTTCACATGGAAACACCACTACAACCATAACCAACACCATGCATACACATCCAGTACATAGACCAAAAACATGAGAACACATATGCAATCGAAATGAATTCATGACCAACACATTGCCCATCCAGTCCAAGGGGTGAACCACGCTCTGATACCACTCTGTAACAGCCTCCTCCCACATCTACCCATGTAATCGACTCACTAGGGTAAACATGTGACAAGAGGCTACTATGATCTGATTCAACCTCCTAGGTCACCTTAAGGAAGTGGAACTGACAAAACACAACCAAACTGACCATCCACACAGCCAACAGAACCTCCAAGAGTTACCCTACCTTTCCAGGTGACTAACCCCTAAGGAAACTCAACAGTTCAAGGACCTAGAGCCCCATTCGCTCCCTTGCCAAGCCCTCCAAGTGACTAAGGGTTCTAGCCACTCCCATGAACCTGCCTGAGTGCAATTGTAGCCTTTTTCAGCCAGTGCTATGCCAACGACTGCGAGATTTAAGGCTAAATTCCAAGGCTTAAATCTAGTGACTGACCAAAACTTCATGGAATTCATAGAAATAAAAACAAACATAGAGACAATGATGCCAATGCAAATTCTTAAACAAAGACTTGATTGGACCCCTACTAGCCATGACATGCATTTCATCAAACATGTCACGATTGTGCACTATACAAGTTTAAACAATAGATCTGAGCATAGGGGTCTTATACTTATATGAGAATCGCTAAGAAGAATTGGTGCCTTATCACATTAGTTGCATTATCATCAATTAGTTCATATAGTCATCTCTCATTCATTTACGACAACCATACATTGTCATTGTCATAAAACATATTCATAACCAACATATAAACAACATAAATAATGAGGATATAACAGCCCTATAAGACACAAATGAACCAATATATTTACACATAAAATACCAAGGGAAGGAACTCTTATTGATGAATGAAAAATCCAACCCGATATGGGACTACCATGTTCCACTCGACCGTATATTGGCTGAGCCAAGTCTCTCTTCAGCCAATCACCCCCATGCCATATTTCAAGCATGAATGTGGAACTCATAACTGAAAGAAGAACTAAATGAGCATGGATTCCACCGGATTTTTCCACCTACACCGTGAGGACTTTTACTTCCTCCTAGTCCCTAAGCTTTACCGCAACCCACAGTGCGATTCAAGGGTCACTAGGCCATGATCGAGACACCACCCTCCAGGTTTTACCGTATTTCCCACCATCACTATCAAGGATTGCCATATCAAGGGAAACCACCTCTAGTATTTACCGTATATCCCACCATTCATCATTCGAGGATTCCTAGGCCCACCGAGGCACACAACACTTAGATTTATTGCAACCCACAGTCTGGTTCAAGGGTTACTAGGCTAGTGGCTTTACATCAATCCATAGTTTGGTTTAGGGATCACTAGGCCATATGCTTTTCCTTTCAGAGATCCACCTCACTTAGCTTCAAATCCATCTGGCAATCCATTTCCACTAAAACATGGTAACCCATCACCTCAAGATTATCTGGAAATGGAAAAGCAAGGCTGAAGAACACTGTCACACTTGGTAAAACCCATGCCAATGATAGAAAGAGAACCAAGAACACACATGCATAACCATGCATGTCAAATATAGCAAGGAAATCACACATACAAATCTATACTTGCAAGTAAACTCATTGTAGCTACATAATCATGCCCTTCCTTTCTTGATATTTACT
Organism: Pinus taeda; assembly: GCA_000404065.3. Classification (NCBI taxonomy): domain Eukaryota; kingdom Viridiplantae; phylum Streptophyta; class Pinopsida; order Pinales; family Pinaceae; genus Pinus; species Pinus taeda. Next base: position 14,841 of record APFE031534433.1, on the reverse strand, counting down.
TCTTCTTTACCTTCTTTTCCTTGCTTGATCCAATGATGAAGTGCTCCAAGAAAACTCTAAGTGTCCAAGGGTGTTAGGGAGAGAGAATAGAGAGAGAGCTCACTAAACTGACAAAAGGTACCAATTGATCCTCGGAAGCCTTTTTATTAATGTGGCCTCTATTTTCTTCATTTTTCCATTATTTTCCTTCATTTTCCTCCTCACATGCAACCTGTGACCTTTCACCTTCCTTTTCTCCTAATTTCCATTATTTTCATAAAAAAATTGCCAAAAATGCCATTTTTCCTTTCCAAAGCCTTTGCCATTGTCTTTTTCAATTTCCTTAGCCATTAATAAACCAAATGAACACCCACACTAGGATGTTTTTTCCCAAAATTCGGCCTGGAATAAGTGTCCCATAACCATGGTTATTATTTTTCCTTTATTAACTTTTATTACATGGAATTTTCATCAAGGTTGTTACAGAACCCTCCCCTTGGGGGAACACTGTCCTCGATGTTCAATGACACCTACAACCAACAATACTTATGAAAGCAAAACATACTTCCCATGGAGCTTTATGACTTAGCTCGTTGCAATATTTACAATGATCAACCTGTTGAGAAGCAAACCAACATGAAAACATAATAACATGAAAACCATAATGACATGACACCCATACCTCTTATTAGAGCTTCATAACACAACTCATGGTAGTATTTACATCCATATACATATGTACATATACCAAAACATCATACCAAAGCATATATCAAAACATATATGAAGGACATTTTCTCAACCAACGAATAGAGAAGGATACATAGCCCTCATTAGATTTTCCATCTCCCATGTAGCTTCATCGAGCCCAAATTGCTTCCACTACACTTTAACCTGCTCGATTGCTCGGTTCCAAAGCATGAAAACCTTTCTCTGCAATATACATTGAGGTTTCGGCTAGAATTCTCCATATGGATCCACCTACAATACAAACTAGCCAATCACATGATCAACATCTTTAACATACTTTTTAAGTAATGTCACATGGAAAACATCATGGACTTTCAATGTTGGAGGCAGTGCAATTTGATAGGCTATTGTTCCAATCCTTTCAATAATTTGGAAAGGTCCACAAAACCAAGGTGCTAGCTTGTCATATGATGTAATCCTCAAGGAGCTCTTCTTAAGCATGATGCACAAGTACACATTTTCCCCAACCTGAAACTCCTTAAATAACTTGTTATGATCTGCATAACTTTTATGTATGTCATGTATTTCCTTTAGATTATTTTTTATCACCTGCATTTCATGTTCCATTTCTGTTAACATATTTGGTCCTATAAACACCCTGTTGACTAGATCACTCCTACTAATAGGAGTATTACAACTCCTCCCACAGAGTGCCTCAAATGGACTCATCCTCAATGACTCCTAAGTTCCATTGTTTTAAGCGAACTCTAATAGTGGAAGATACTCTTCCCACTTTCATTTTTGATGCGTTACATACATCCTCAACATATCCTCTAATATCTTGTTGACCCTCTCTATCTGCCCATCTATCTATGGATGATAAGTTATGTTGAAGGCCAACCCTGTACCCAAACTTGCAAATAACTCTTTCCAGAATCTCAAAGTTAACTTAGCATCCATGTCTAACACAATATTATTCAAAACACCATGAAACCTGACCACATCTATGATGAAAACATGTGCCACATCACTAGTTGAATACATAATCTTCACTGGAATGAAGTGTGCTACCATTTTAAGCCTTTCCATCATAACCATGATGGAATCATGTTGACTAGATGTCCTCAGAAAACCTATAATGAAATCCATGGAAATGACCTCCCATTTCCACTCTGGAATCGAGATTAGTTTTAGCAATCCACCTAGATGTTTGCACTCTGCCTTCACCTGCTAACAGTCCAAACATTTAGCCACAAGCTCTGCCATGTCCTTTTTCAAATTTGCCCAATAGTAAAATTTCTTCACTGTTGTCAATGTCTTTTGGTATCCTGGGTGACCTGAATATGGTTTCACATGAAACTCCCTCAAGATACTCTTCTTGAGTTCACTACTGTCTAGCACATATATCTTGTCCCTAAATCTGATCAAGTGATACGTTGAGAGATGATAGTCCACATCTTGTTCACTTGTGCCTACGCCTATACCTATACGTTGTTGTAACATGTGGGTATGGTCATGGACCCTCCCCCCTCCTGTTAAAGCTCGGATAACTGGGGTCTAGAAAAAAAATTTCCATGGATTTCACCCTCGTGATACCTGGAACACTGACAACAATTGATTTATTTGAGAAATTTTTGCACATAACACATTGATCAAGTAAAAGAACATGATGGAATTGATATATACAATTGTTGTGATAGATTTTTGACACGTAGTGCATGACTATACACTCCCTCTTGTCTTGTGGCTTGATGTTGAGCTCTAAGCTTGGGCTGGTCTTACAATCTGTTGTTGATAACAAGCATGGTGGATGATCGGAGACTAGGCACTTAGCCCACAATTTTTTTATTGAAGTGGGAATTATCCCATATCATCTTAACAATTGGATTCAATGGTGTTTGTATGTACCAAGCTCTCCATTCTATTCTGACGTGTAGTGCACATCCATATGTTCCCCGTGGGCTCTTCCTTTACCTTGGTTCTTGATGCATTGGCTTGAAATTGACTTGACTGTTGGTGAACTTTACACTTGGTGTTCGATGCCAAACATAATATAACTTGGAGATTGGACCATAGGTCCAAAAATTTTGTTTATTATTTTTATATTTAAACAACAATTTTAATTTTAAACCAAAAATTTTATAAAAATATATTCGATGATATATTTTAATAAAATTAAAATCATTTAAAATTAAAATTATTGTCATTAAAAAAAATGACCCAACATTTTGTATTAAACAATTTTTCTCATGATAATTTTCATATGCCTGATAATGTGTCCAAGAAACTGGTTGACATATTTGAAAATTTTTGTAACATTTCTTGAGCAAGAAAAAGTTACAACATTGGCTCCAAGGGGGGACTTCTTCCCGCTATGGGATGTAGAGAACTAATAGACATGTGCCTTGAATCTGTTGGCCATGGAGACATTTCATCAACCTGTGATTTGCAATTGTATCTATAAACAAAAACCATATACTACAATCTGTAACTTAAATCTGAAACTTGTAACTTTCCACCTGTACCAGTCCTTTGGTGAAAATACTTCCAACACTGAAACTACTGCATACTAAGGACTAATATATTTGAAATGGGAAATAATTAGAAGCGTGCCTAATCCATTGGGCTATGGAGTTAATAGTCAACAACAATAAATTATATCCTTCCAATCTCCTGCAACTTATTCCACTCAAATAAAATAACCACACATTGCACACTAACACTATTCAAATATATTGAAGCAAATTAAACCAACTGATTTGCTAAAACTAAATCAATATATATACTACATACCAAATGCTCTTAAAACAAACTTATATATTCACACACCACTACTTAACGGAGCTGAAATTGTACATTGTCAAGTGTAGTCATGCTTCTAGTGCAAGCATGTGAGCATTGGATTAACTGACAGACAACCTTTCCAGTAGCTAAAAGCATGAGAAATATTTACAATATGAAATACAAACTCTATAGGCAACTGATACTTATAGGTGAAAATTAATAAGTTGTTGAAACATGAATTAGTGAAGAAATTTGAAAGCTTTGTCCTATGTTGATATCTGAAATTCCGGATCACTATCAAGAGGAAGAAAAATATGCATTTGCATGTCATTATCATAGCAAGAGATGCACTTGTCATTTCGAATTAGTGGATTTTGTAACCTAGTGGAGTCATCATATAGACAAAGTGGATCCGCCAGGTGGAAGAAATGAAACCAATATCAAATGTCTAGTCTTTGTTCACTAGAAAAGAATAGATCTAATCAACTATTATTCTTTGGGGATATATATATTCATTACTTCGCTCCCTAGCAACGGTGCCAAATGTTGTATATGTTTCTCAAAGGCAGTTCTTGGCTGTGAAATTGCACCAAGAAACCAACTCAACCAAACTTTAGGTTCAAGTTGGCCCTCGAACCAGAGGGGGTTCCCTCAAGTGTTATGAGGCTTTTTAATGTTGTTCATTGTCACTATAAAACATCCTATGAAGCACAACGGTCAAATCTAGAAATTTTTGCATAGGTGGTTGTTGATGATTTACAAATCTCTGCTCAAAAACAAATCCCTCTCTTGCAAAGGCCTTATCAAAGTGCCAGCATTCAGCTATGGCAAAAAAACATATCTTGAAATGTTTTAATGGAGGAATAGAAGAGAAATTAGATAAGTAAGTATCCTCCCTGAATACCTGATCATCTAAAAAAGTGGAAGTGTGTAGAAGAATCTCTACATCAAACAACAATACATCTAAGAATTTGTATAGAAGTAGCAATCTATTGATTTAGAGGGATCAATAGTGACATATTGTCACCATGATCTAATCAGTAAAGAACATAACATTGTGGTAGGATGTCAGGGAGGTTGATACTCAACCTAGCCTTGCCCAATGTCCTATACAACCTTAAACATATGCAGAAAAAGATATGTAACACTAGAAGCACAAACATGTGAACAAGTTTTGTCATAAAACTGAAGCCATAAAACTTTCATTCAAAATTTTGTAATAGAAGTATTTAAAAAAATGGTCAGGTTTTTGGCATCAAAATCCAACCCTTTTACATTGAAAAAGAAAGAATATATAGACTCCCTCAAGTTGTTACCATTTTTCTGGAATAAAATCCTAAATGAGAAACTAAAAATAAAATAATATCACTAATTTATTTGTCGAAAACTTGGAACTGTTTGCAAGTATTGTACCTTGAAGTCCGGATATGTTCTTTTAATTGTTGATTCTCTGCTTGAAAATGTAAAGGTGTTGGATATTGGAACTGTCTCCACTAGAAATCTACCCACCTCCCATTGAATGAAGGAAACTCTGCCACCTATATACATCACTTACTCCAATTATCCCTTTGACTTCTCTTTCCATGTCTAAAAATAATTGCATATCTACTTATCCATCTCCTTCGAATCTAGAAGTGGTTCTCGCTTATTAAATTTGTGTTAGGGAGTTTGGATATGCCTTAATTTATTGATACCCAAAATATTTTTAACTAATGTCATGTGTTTTTAACTGTGACATGTCTTTGACTTCTTGAACTTTGTTGTGTTTTATCTTGAATCGATGCCATTATTATTGTATTCTTATCAAACCAGTTGTGCAATGTCTTTCTCCTTCATTTTAGAGAAAGTTTCCCTCATTGTTTTTTATTGTTGCAAGATCTTCTTTCGAAGCTTGAAAATGAAATTCATTTCTATCATCTTTTCTTCATTTTCAACCCATGTATTTTGCAATGTACTTCTAGGTCCTTACATCTGCTTTGGAAACTGAAGAGCTTCGACAGTTTGCAAGTATTTTACCATGTTTCCATTGGCCACATAAGGAACATTTTATCAAGTGCATTAACTAAGCAATGCATCTCAATGTTCCTAATATGAAAGAAAACAAAACAATGGATCTTACTATGAATAAACTTCACCATTTCAATCAATACATGATCATCAAGGATATCCTTTCAACCATTGCTTCACATTCATCTTTGCAATGTATCAATCATCTTCTTTAATTCTCTTTTATGTTGAAGCTGAAGGCAACTAATTTATTTCCCTTTGTTTCATTTGTAGCTAAAGCAAATTTTCTAACCTCTTTACATCGATTACAGGCACAACTTTAAACACTTACATGTTTCTAACCTCTTTCGATTGCAAGCATAGCTTTCAACACTTGCCTTTAATAGGTGCTCACTTTTGGTGTTCATATTATTGTGTATTCTTTTAGTGCACTTATGAAATTCTACTTTTGGTCTAAGAAGAGGATCATTAATCCAAAATGAAATATCAGAGACATCATTGCTACTAACTAGAAATGGCTTTGTAGGAATTAAAATGTTTCATCACTCGAGCCTTCTGCAACAATTTTCCAATCTACACGACTCAAGATATTTAGAAAAAATAATTCGGACGGCAAACATATAATTCTCCAAACTCCATATGCTCTCTTCCTTTGAATCACTCACAAACACCTCCAATTGTATTTCCACATTTATGCAAGAATCACTTCTATTGAAATCATTTTTCTGAATCTTCATATGCCATGGAGCATCCTATAATAATTGCTCCATTAAGATAGTTACACCTTCCTTTTTTGTAAAACAAAAACAAAAATCTCATAAGCAATCATTTTGGATCTTGACACTTTGTGTTAATGAGCTCAAAAAGATGATGTTATGCCATGGAGCATCCTATAACAATTGCTCCATTAAGATAGAGACACCTTCCTTTTTTGTAAAACAAAAACAAAATCTCATAAGAAATCATTCTGGTGCTTGACACGTTGTGTTATTGAGCTCAAAAATGTGATGTTGTTGGGTTGACTTCTTCTTGAGAGATCTTTCTCCAATTGATCCTAAACAAGTTGAAGTATATTTTCTATATCTGGCTAGACGAAATTGATTAAATGTGGTAAACTTTAGAAAAACTCAAAATGCTTCTTGTGAAAAGCAGCTTTTTGCAAACAGAAAACAACCAAAGAACCAAATAGTGGCATTCCAATCTTGGGCTTCTCTTCCTTCTTCATGCAACTTCTTTCTGCATAAATTGATTTCTAACATATAATACAAAAATAACTCCATGGAGACTGTCCTTTGCAAGGTCAATATCTTTGACAACTTCTTTGCCAAGAAAGTCAGGATTGGCAATAGGATAAAAGGAACCTGACATATTGAACACAAATGTGATTCCACATAAGCATGATTCCCGACATTGTTGGATCCTTGATCTTGACTTATACAAATATTTTCCCACATTCTAAGATAACTCAAGAATGTCAAGAATTTCTCAAGAACAATCAATGTAAATATGTCTGGAAAAAGAGCTCCTCTTTAATGAAATAGATTGAAAGTAAATGACAGAAATTTCCTCATAAAACCTTTGTTTCTCCTATGAATCAATATGCAACATCTGATGACAAACATAATTTGTGAATACAGACACTCCTTTAGCTTGGCTTTTGTACAACAATGTCCCGTAGGTCTTCTTCTTTTTGTATACATGAAACTTCCAATAGGTATGAGTTTTTCTTCACTTTTCAAACATTTCCAAGTTAAGAGTTCTCTGGTCTATGGAAACCAATGAATGCAATTCAATCCAGGCTTCACTCAAGACTTCGACACAATATTTATTACAATACCCACTTCTACAACAAAATTCTCTCCATAAGTGCAGTAAGTGAAACCCTATTTGAAAATGAATCTCAAGTGGACATGGGCACCATTCTAGATTCAGAATTGATTCAAAATGTCTTCAATGTGGTAATGTATGGGGTGTGGAACTATTTCTCTGAAGCCCAAATCGTTTCCATGCTAAATCCCTGCATTATGACTGAGATCCTTCTGCAAATTGGCAGGCATGATGGAAACCTAGCGTGGAGGTTTTGCCAAAACAAAGTGATTCAATCCTCTATTCTTCCTCAAAATGTGCAATAAAACTACATATTCTCTTTGAGCCTTCTTGATTAAGTTCCATATGATTCCAGCAATGTTCTTAATAGAACTAGAATAGACCCCTTTTCTCGGTTCCTTTGTTGTACAAAGCAACATTGAATTGCAAGACATAGTTCTTGGAACTCCAGAATTGCAAAGCTTGACAACACTTCTAGCACCAATTTGAATATATTTTGAATTTTCCTTGTGAATTCTGCCACCCGCCAATTTGTATGTCAGTCTAAAGTATGCAATGTAGCCTAAACCATTAATGGGTTGCAGGGGGGTCTCTAGATGGTAAGCATTTTTTTTGCTGGGGTGTACTGCAATTCTCATGAAGTTGCCACATGGAAACAGTGGTTTGTAGAAACGGCCCATTGTGCCTCGCCACCCCTCTCCCCACTTGTGTTAAAGATCAAATAACCAAGGGGGTTTGCAATTTTTATTTGCCATTAATTTCATCCCTGTGATACATGGAATACTAACAACCATTGATTTATTTGAGAAATTGTTGCACATAACGCATTGATCAGGTAAAATAACATGATGGCGTCGATATAAACCATTGTTGTGATAGCATTTTGACATGTAGTGCATGACTATACTCCTTGTCTCGTGGCTTGATGTCGAGCATTGAGCTTGGAAGCAGAGCCAACATACTTTCTTCTTTGAAGACAACATTCTTGAAAAATTAAATGAGTACAAGTACTTTGGGATTGATTTCAACAACAAACTCAATTGGGAGGATTGTAGAAAGAAGAGAATTTTAGGAGGGTGGAAAGCATTATATGCTCTTCAAAATAGATGTAGAGAGGCACAATTATAGGATTGGAAAACTGTTAAAGTGATTTTTGGACTCCTAGTTTGTCTAGTGATGCTATATGGGTGTGAATTGTGGGCTAGCAACACTCCCGTCTCAAAATGGAAACAAATTGAAAAAATCCAAAAACGCTTGATCATGAGCAAGTTTAAAATAAAAAGTTGAGTACCTTATGAGATAATGTTGAGTGAAACAGGACCAACTCCCATTGAAGCAATTGCTATGGTATGACTCATAAGATATCTAAAAATAATTGAGAAAATGAGAGTAGGTAGATGGCCTAATGTTATCTTTAATGAAGGCATGAGGGAAAGAAAGAAAACATGGATGAAACAAAACTACACATGGATGCAAAAATGAAATATCTACCTCAATGTCTATCCCACAAATAGCAAGGAGCTAAAGGATTTTTTATGGAGAAGTTTCGTAAAAAGGTATGGGGAAAAGAGTTAGGTAGAGAGAAGAAATATTACATTAAGGAATTCAACCCTATGTGTGATCTACAACAAAAAGAGTTCATTAGAGCTAGCATTTCGTAGAGGGAAAAGGTTTGTATTGCTCAATTAAGCACCAACTCACATCAACTTCGGTGTGAAACGGGACGGTGGAAAAGGCCTAAAGATTGGGAAGAATAGGTGTGTACATTTTGCACATCTCGGGTTGTGGAATCGGAAAAACATTTCATTTTGGAATGTGATGCATTCAAAAACATCAGAGAAAGTTATGAGAACATGTTAGCATCAGTTTCTTGGTATTGTCCTTTTAACGAGGGGATTGTTAGAATGTTGGGCCAACTCATCATCAATTTGAATTGAAAAAAGTGAAAACAAGGAACTAATAGTCTCATGGACTATTTTTAGTCTCATGGACCTTAAAATATCATTTTATTTCATTTCATTTGGGGTTGGTCTTGTGACCTATGGTTGATAACAAGCATCGTAGATGGTCACAAAACTGTGCTCTCAAGTGACGGTTTTTTTTTATTGAAGAGGGAATTATCCCATATCAACTTAGCAAATGGATGCATTGGTGTTTATATGCACCAAGCTCTCAATTCTATTCTGACGTGTAGTGCACATCCATATGTTCCCCGTGGGCTCTTCTCTTACCTTGTCACTTAATGTGTTGGCTTGAACTTGACTTGACTATTGGTGAACCATAGGTCTAATAGTTTTTATTATAATTTTTTCTATTTAAACAACAATTTTAATTTCAAACCAAAAATTTATGAGAATATATTCGATGATATATTTTAATGAAATTAAAATTATTATTATTATTTTTCTATTTAAACAACAATCTTAATTTTAAACCAAAAAATTTATGAAAATATATTCAATGATATGTTTTAATGAAATTAAAATTATTATTATTAAAAAAATGACCCAACATTTTGTATCAAACTATTTTTCCCATGACCATTTGCATATGCCTCATAATGTGGTTAGGAAATTGGTTGACATATTTGAAAAATTTTGTAACATTTCTTGAACAAGAAAAAGATAGAACACATATATTGTGGAGAAATCAAAAGAAGACATGTTATTGAAGGTCTCAATGTAGGGGGTTTGAAAACTTCACTCTATATTTGAATTAAATGCAACCATGTGTAGATTTAATATGTATTCCCCCCTTTAGACTTGTATAAGTTGATCCACTTGACTTTGATGTAAACTTGTGAGATGGTTTTTTGTTCCAAAGATTTTTTTGCTGTTTAGTTTTCCATCCATGTCGAATATTGGAAAGTGTTTGGGGAGCATCACTAGTTTTGGGGAAGAATGGGACATTTATAACCACTTGGTTTCTAGCATTTGAACTTGATACCGTGTTAGTGACTAGAATGCCAATTTGGGTTCACCTCCCAAATTTGCTATTACATTTATGGCATATATCAATGCTAGAGGATATTGGGAACAATTTGGGTAACTACATTTAAAAAGAAATTGTGAAAGCTACAATAGATGTTTGCACATATGCTCATATTTGTCTTGAGATTGGTATCAATGAAGAACTTTTGGACAAAATGATTCTCAAATAGGAAAAGATGGATAATTGTGAGATGGTTTTTTGTTCCAAAGATTTTTCTATTGTTTAGTTTTCCATTCATGTCAGTTATTGGAAAGTGTTCGGGGAGCATCGCTATTTTTGGGGAAGAATGGGACATTTATAACCACTTGGTTTCTAGCATTTGAACTTCATACCATGTTAGTGACGAGAATGCCAATTTGGGTTTACTTCCCAAATTTGCTATTATATTTATGGCATATATCAATGCTTGAGGATATTGGGAATAATTTGGGTAACTATATAAAAATAAAAAATAAAAAAATAAATATTATGAAAGCTACAATAGGATTTTGCACATATATTCATATTTGTCTTGAGATAGGCATCCATGAAGATCTTTTGGACAAAATGATTCTCAAACAAGAAAAGTTTAAATGTACTCAAGTTTTGGAATGTGAAAATACAACATTTAGATGATGGATTTATCAACAAACAAGACACCTACAAAATACTTATCCCGAAAAGCGAGTTCATCCTCTAAAGAAAAAAATAGTTATAACCAAGCCAAAAAATTAACAATTTCACTTAATACCATGGATGAAAATAATCAAGAAAAAATATAATTCAAAGAAACTGATATTATTTATTTAAATATTTCAAATAAAAAAACAATTTTGCATAGCCAATAAATTTTTTATATATATAAAAAACTTAAATATACAATATCAATATCAGTGTCTTTATAAGGATAAGAACAACCGGAAAAGAGAGGAAAAAAACAACATAGTGGGAGTGGAACAAAATTATGTGGGGTGGGTGGATTATGCTTAGGATATAAAAACATCATGCATTCGGTAACGTAAACGTTACCTCTTCGATAAAGTCAAACCTCTTCGATAGTGTAAACTTATTGCAACTACTAACATAACAAGGGAGCCACTATCGTCGCGGTAGACCGTGCCGGGGTCTGCCGCAACAACAATACAAAATTGTAATTATAATTGAATTTCTTGTTTTTGAATTGTTTAGAAGCTAACTAGTAGATGGGTTTTATTTGTACCATGCATCGATGCACAGCTGAAACCAAAGGATGATATTGGCAAGCCATTGCCATCTTCCCAGATAGGTCCTTCAATTAGCACAACCAGTACAGAGAGCGTTCTATCCACTTGCTATCCTTTTTAATGAAGTTGTTTGTTCCAATTTCCACCCCTTCATGTTTCCACCATATCATTCACCCTATTAGCAAATCAAGTTTCACTAAATTATATCCTACGGCAATCAATCTTTATGAGTCTGATTGGTTTGAGAGGAACCGTTAGATAGCTAGAGGCCAAGCCGGGCTCAAGCAGGACTACCAGACAAGGCATCACATATTCACTGTTTGAGCTAGCATTTAGGAGGCTAGACAGAATCACTTGAAGCTCTACTGCTTCTGTGTTGATTTTATGAAGGCCTTTCACCTATATATTAAACACTCGACTTCAATAAAATTAGGTTTCCATGAATGTAGGGTAGTTGCATATATTACTAGTGTATTGCATATTTTTTCACCTCCACGATAATCGATATCGCAATGGTCACATTTCAACATTGAAATTCCTTTAAGAGTTGACATGATTTGAGTTTGTGTACTTATTATTATCGAGTGTTTGCTTAGCATCACCTTTCAATTTTTGAATTCCTTTAACGGGGGAGATGAGGGTGGGTGTTTATTATTGTCGACTGTCTGCTTATTTTGGGGATATCTCTTTGTAGTTTCGTTGAATATGTGTAAATTATTCAAACCTAATATTATCATTCATTAACAATATTATCCAAAACCATGCAACCAATATTATCCAAAACCATGCAAAACAATAATTGTGTAGAAGTCATATATGAATGTAAGGTGAATGATTACTCATGTACACATGCGTACGAGTGACTTACCCTTCCAAATTTCATGTTTTATAAAATATTTTAAGCAATGCTAAAAATTTTAACAAAAGCATTTCAGTATTTTTTCATGATAAAAATATGAAAATTACAGATTCAGGTGAATTCAACCTCATAAAATATCCAGATAAAATATTTGGGGCCATGAAGCCAGTGAAGGCGAGTAGGATTGCAGTGGATAACGGTAACTGTGAATTCAATGTAAATTTAGGCTTCTACATGTTTTTAACCTTTATTCGTTTTAAAAAATGATATAGAATTATATTACGGTCATGTGGACATCAAAATATTTTATTTATTATTGAAAGTGAGTGAAATATTTTTACTACATTTGGTTGTAATATCAACAACAAATCGAGTGAGCATAGTAAACTTGGGATTATTAATGTTTTACAATGAATTTAACTAATACTAACTAAACATGCATATTCATTTTTTTATTTTTTAGTTAACATTCCTTTTCTATTTAGAGAATATTTTATTTTTATTTTAAGTGAGACACATGTCAAATTCAGTTGCCCTCATGCTCGGTTGTAGAAGGAGCTTCTCAACTCAATTAATTAAAGCTTAAATTTTTTACCATATTTACTTCACTATATTAACAAATATTTAAAATAAAATAAATGAGAAATAAACATTTTTACTTCACATTTTTTACCATGTTTACTTCACTATATTAGGAAATATTTAAAATAAAATAAATGAGGAATAAAAAAGGAAGGATCAACTCAATGGTTCTTCATTTATTTTATTTTAAATATTTTTTAATGTCATTTAATAATTAAACTGAAGGTTTTTGTGTGGTGAGGTTTTATCTTACAACACTATTTTCGTAGATTGGTCGTTCACCACCGAAGCATGGCCAATCAAAATTGTTTTGTTATTCTTATATTCTCCTTCCACCATGTAACGACGCCATTCAATTAATTAGTCACATGATCGAGTCCCACTATTATGTTTCTTTTCACCAATAAGTAAAATTGCTAATTTAACATTTATTAATTTGAAACTAAAAAAATTATTCAATTTTTTATATCTCGCTTAATCAAATTTTATCCCATCATTTATGTAAAAATCAAAATTTCCAAAACCCATTTCAAATATAACCGATGCCTATGAAATAATTATTCACCATTTTAAAACACCTCGAATAGTTAAAAACCCATTAAAACCGGTTGGTAGCATTCTTTTGTGAAATTCTGAGTCATTATTTACTACGGAAAAGAGTTCTTGGCATTATCTACTATTGAAGTGTAATAGTAGAGGGCCATAAAATTTGTTACAAACCCCAACTAGACGAAAGGGTGCTTTCACTCTTACTTTTATAGGAACGCAATACTGAAGTGGAAAGGTATATAAACATTACTTAAGTTAAATAATGAAATGATGTAAAATTTCTAATGTGATTCTCAGTGGAAATATGAAATTCAAATAAATTGGCAGCAGTGTTAAAAATTGCGAGACCCTATCTACCATAGAAAAACAAAATTGCGAGACCCTATCTACCATAGAAAAACAGTTCTTCCCGTGGTTGTAGACGAAATATTTTGAATGGTTACTTGGCCATTCGGACTAGTCTCTGCTTTCTAAACACTGGCCATGTCAAACTATCCTCCAAAGGAAAGTCCGAGCTCTGCTTGTCGTGTGGGAGTATGCGGCCACTTGGAGAGAGTACACAAGGTAAATCTTGAGTAGATGGAAATATTAAAATGAAAATGATAATATTGGCCATGTCTTCAAAAAGAACCATGCTCCGTCAAATTAAAAGAAGAAAGATCAAGAAATCAAATACCTGTTGAAACTGCTTCACAGGGGTGAAGCTCTCAAGCATCTGGGCACGGGGGTGAAGCTCTAAAGCATCTGGGCACCTACATCTATCAGGTGGGATCCCACTGTGCGTGGCTTCCCTGGCACATCTTCTGGGGTTGAAGCTATGTAACCAGAAGGTAGTCTCTCGCTCCATGTCATGTTGATGGATAAACACACACTAATATCTTCCTCAGCTGAAAATTCAATTACAGAGACGAAGAACACAATAAGGAACAAGCATAGAAGGTAGGCGACCAGAGTCAATTTAGCTTGAAAGCTCAGCCAGAGCTACGTGACATGCATGAAACACTTGGCTTCCTCTCTAACTTTTCTAACCCAACACGTGGTTTCATCTTAATAAAAGGTGGCCCCAACTCGACTTTGGATAAAATGAAGACAAAATGAAGGCACGAAAAAATCACTGCTGCCCGAACTTTGGATATAAAATGAAGTGCAAGATAATTTTTTTTTGGATATAAACAAACTTTGTAATTAAAATGCAGGGTGCCAAAAAACTTTGTATATAAAAACCTTACCACAATATTTTCGTATCGGGGCACGTGAAGGCCGCAATAAGAGGTAGAATATTTTTGAAACAAAAACTTTGGTTAAAATTTTAGTGAATGACATTCTCAGCGTTAAACTTTGGTTAAAATACGTATAGGCGGAAAAAAAAAT
>APFE031534427.1:0-17055 GCA_000404065.3 Pinus taeda | reverse complement strand
TATTATAATTATGCATGACATGCCAAGTGTCATCTATGAAGACTCTTATAAAAGAAGGGGCAAGCCATGGAAGAGGGGACTTTTTGGGAACCCTATTGTTGGATGGATGATATGATGTCAAAGCAGTGATTACGAAGCTATAGTGAGTTTGGTGAGGTAGAGGATCTTTAGAGAGGGGACTCTTGAGCTAAGGTTGCTCTCCTCTGCCAGCTAGATTCTTCCTCCATTGTACAACCCCATTGCAGCTCGGGGGTCCTCGAGGAAGAAGAGTACCTAAGGAGTAGGCTGGGAGGTTAACCGGTGGGTCTCGTTTTCGGATCAAGTGCGTCATCATACACTCGCAAAAGGGACTGGCAGCAAGGGAATACCAGTGAAACAGAGCAAGCGGAGTCTCGCCTTCCGGTGTACGGTACATGTGTATTTCGTTACTACTTGATCTTAGATTAAAAGTATGTAAATGTTGTGTTTTGTTCCTGAAATGAGTATCAGCAATATGTGTGTTGAATGAACTGAAATCTCAATGCGTTTCTTTTCTGGTTGTAATTGTTGTATATATAAAAAAAAAAAGAGTATATAGTTTTAGCTGGGTCCTTACAACTTCGTTATAGATAGTGCCTTCTTCCTTCGATTTGGATACCTTGTAGACTTAGATACACATCCAAATGAGACCTTTAAGTGTCCTTCCCTCAACTGTGGTCAAATCTGCATAAGTGGAGTTCTGAAAACTTCGCACGTGTGGACATAAACCCTAGGAACAATCCTCTTGACCTCGTTGTCTTTTCCTTATTTCTTCGCTGGAGAGAGAGGCCTTGTAGACCTATTTACTAGCCCAAACCATGAAGAATATGACATTGCAATTTCACTGTTTATTTGGTCGCAGATTGTCCTTATTCCTTCACAGGCGTGACTGTTTTTCTGCCCTTGAAAATAGCGTGCACCTTCGTTTACCTTCGACCTTTCTTCGTTGTCCTTGTAATCCTTTTTCTTGCCTTATCTTTGTCCTTCGTTGTCTTCTCTCTTTCTTGTGGATTTCACAGTGAGATTGATGTCCTTTTGAGGAGTGGGAAACCTCTATAAATAGAGGTATGTCCCTCCTCTCCAAGCTGACATGACTGTTCTTAAGGCCAACTTATAGTTTTGCTCTATAATTCAATTTTACCCATCGTTTTGCTGATTGTAGACTTTGTTTCTATTAGGAGAGGATTTAACCATGCTTGGAGGTGTTCCCATGACTTTGTATGATGACTTACATGATGTAACATGCCCTCAAAGGGTCTTATCTTAATTACATTTTGACTTTGACTCTCTAGAAGCACTTCAAAATGTGCTTGACCTATTTTCAATGAGCAAGAAACTCATTGACAAATAATACAAAAATAATTTATCTTTTCTTAAATAACTACAAATATCAAAATTACATTTATGAAGACTGAACCTAGTTACATTTTCTCCAACACATGGGAAGTAAATGACAACTGCTCCTCAAGTCAAATACCTGAACTTTAGACTCAGGAGATATACCAAACAAATGAAAGTAATTACAGGGACTTGATAATAAGAAAGGCTAAACCATCAATCAAGAAATTATCAAAATAGATGATGCTCAATCAATCATTAGATTTGAACTTTTATATGCTAATTCATGACTAGCTGAGACTTCTTTATTCAATTTCTTAAATAAACATGTTTTTCACATTGTTAAATCTCAAAGGCATCAAATTTAAACTTCCATGTACATCTTCAACATTAAATGCTAAGTATGATCACTTTAGGCTTGGTATAAATACAAGACACCATGAAGAAATATCCATACTATAGCACAAAGAATTACTCAATGAATAACAACCAAAAAATTCAAAATAAATCTACAACTGCACCTTAAAAAGCCAATGTTTTGGGGGACATTCCATGTTTGAGATTTTCCTTTCACTACCCCACAACATTATAGCAGAGTAAAAATGTTTGCCTCACAGGGGCTTCAACTTCCATAACATTGTAAGTATTGGAAAGTGAGGGATTGGTTTATAGGCACTGGAGAGTATGGAAAGGGTAATCTGATAAAAGGAAGAAGTTTTTAATTGGAAAGATGTATTTGGAGGAGGTTTAGCAATAGGGTTTTGGAAGGGATTTCTTGATATCTAGTGAAATTGGAGGTATTTGTTATTTCACAAATGCACATGTTATGTCTCAGGGTAAGTGAGTGAAGACCTTATGTTATGTCCATGAGTCTTAGAGGCCACTCTCTAATAGAGATGTAGGGGATCTTACATTCTTCTAGATCACAGTCAAGTTGTATGTTCCTATACATAGCATGAGTATATAGACTTGTCAAGGTCTACTTGTAATCAACATTGTCGTTGAGAATCTTCAAGCAACTACAAGTTTTTATATATTGTTTAAATTATGTCTGGTCAGATTTGGCATCTGCATAGTTGCATCTTAAAGGCCATGTTGATATGTTCTTCACATGCATGACTTCAAAAAAACACTAATTAGGTCATATTCGGAATCCATTGTTCTAGAGTACTGTTGTCTTGCAACGAGCCCAAAGAAACATGGTGGAGAATGGTTGGTTTTTCCCTTGAGTAATGAACATGGAAAGTTGACACTTCAACTTGTTAAAGTGAGGTCACCTTATCTTGATACTATAAGTCAATAGCTTTATACTTCCTATTTGTACATATGTTGGGCAATCCACTTTGGTGGTAAAGGTTCACAAGTGTTGGTAAGAGAATAAAACAAAACCAAGTCCAACCCAATTTTTGCAATGAAGAAGATATAAACAAACACCATGGAAGGGAAGAGAGGTGCAACCATAGAGAGAAAAATAAACCACAACACAAGTGCACTAGAGGGAGATAACCTAAACATAAGAGAAATCAAAACAAAAACAAGAAAACTCAACAAGGTATAGTGACCTTAGGTTATATCGCTTGTATAAAATCTAACGAAAGATAACAATATGTGAAAATACAAATAAGATGTATATTTATATACAACTAAAGAGGTATGATGCTTTAGCAAAACCTAGATATATGATATAAGGATACCAATAATGTTGGTCTTGACCAAAGCTGAAGATTATACACTTAACTTCACTCCTTATATTGAAAGGGGATTACAAAGAAAAGACATTACATTACAACTGGTGCACTCATATAATTTAAATGGCTGGTAAATGTTGATAGGGTTCAATTCATAATAAGCATCAAAGGACTTACTTCATAATACATCTCAGGTTGTTAAAATTAAAAAAATATAATAAAATAAATAAATAAATTATAATTTATTTTAAATCACTATTATTATTATTATTATTATTATTATTATTTACAAAAAGAGTTAATATATAAGTTAAACATATATACTTTTGAAAAAAACATGGAATAATATTCTTATCCATGGAGATTTACCTCCACTTTACCATGGATATTGTTAATTTGTAAATAAGCTTTGTTACAATACCATGGGCAAATACCATGGCTTATCATACCACGTGTCCAAAAAACCATAACCTATGTCATATGGCACTTTTTTGGATCACATTTTTTATAATTAATTAGTTTGATTAAAAGAGAAAAAAGAACATCTTTGGAAATAAATCTCAACCTTTTAATTGTGTATACTACTAAGAATATTATAGAATATTCCATGGAGGTTAAATCCCTGCCATCCACCTAATAATTATTGATAATGAAATTAAAATTCAGGAAGCCCTATTCTAAAATAGACATGTCTATGGGCATAAATTTCTAAAACCTCTTTAATGTTGAGCAAGGTCCACACAAAAAAGTTGTGATATATTACCCTCATTGCAAGTGCCATATTGCTTGTTGAGATACCTAACAAGGTCATTAATGTAGCCACTATGATCTATTGGGTTAAACTAGGGCAATAAATAATTTAGTGGACATTATTCACAGTGGAAATAAGAGATTATTGTGGGCAAGATAACTAATGGTGCTTGGGTGGGCTTGGAGAAAATTGGTAGCATCTACAAGTGTGGATATGACCTATTTTGGAAGATGCCTTGATCTGGGCAAAGTAAGGGTAGTTGGATTAAATGCATTGCATAATATGTTTGCTTAATGAAACCTCATCATATCTAAACTACTCATACATTGGAGGAAAGATGGAAGGAGAGATTTCAGAGACTTATGAGACTTGGAGATGGACAATTCATCAGTAATGTTCTCATTAGCCCCAACTCTCTACCCATTTATTGTAGAGGAAGTGTGAGAGGATCTTAGAGGTAGAAAGAGGATTGACATCTTCATGTAACAAACTAAGATCCATAAAACATGAGGGACTCATTTGAAGAATCACTTGTAAGAAATACAAGGAAAGATCTTGTTGAACCATGTGTTAGATTTCTTGAACGCGGGTCAAAATTTATGCCCAAAAAAATTATACTCAGAAAATAAATAGAAGTTAACTTTCATATTTGAATTTTATGACACCAAATATATTAGGATCCTAACTCAACATGTATAGCAGAAATATTATAACTAGAAAACCAAGCAAATTAAAATATTTTGACATAGTTTTACCTTGGAACACCAATGTGGGAAAAAACAACAAATTTTGGGCTCCTATTTAGCTTGAATTACAACAAGTGTACACTTTGGAAAATTACAACAACAAGAAATTTCTCTGTCATGACTTGCTCTGTGTGGCCTATTTGACATAGAAATTATTGTTGTATGACTTCAAGAAATATAACTTGTACCACCTATCTATTTCAACCTATATGTTCTTGGTAATTTAAGCTTGTATAGCCTAGAGAATTTTGACCAGTACAACCCAGATAAACTCAATCTACTCTCTATCCAAACTAGACCTATTTGTTGCCCCTAAAAGTTGACTTGTTCACTCTCATCTCTTGTTGTCAGTCCAACCTCCTATCTCTCAACTGAAAACCTAGTCACTTGTACCAAATTGATGTGCCTCTCCAACAACTTATTTCCTTGTTTATAATTTATGACCTAATATCCAAAGTGATGGAGGGATGAAATTGCATCTCCACACTTGATATTTATGGTCACGATATAATCTTTCGTTGACCATTTTAACTTTATAAATGTTGTCCAATAAATTCAAAATTTTAATTACTGACTTTATGCCTAAGGTCCAAAATTAGGAAATAGTTAAATAATTTTGTTGTGAGAGAATTTCGATGATTCACTACATGTCATGGCACTTGACCAATGTAGAATAACCTACCAAGTTGTAGTTCCAAAACTCCCTATCAGCTAGGAAGGTGTTTTGCACCATCCCCAACTTGTCTCTGAAGAACATAAATTTTCCCTTCCTTGAAGCCTTGGTTAGGATGTCTACTACTTGCTCATCCATAGCTGCATATTATAACTTTACTATCCCCTTTTGCACACAATATTGAATGAAGTGGTACCTAATATGAATGTGTTTTGACTTGTCATGAAACACCAAATTCTCCAAGAGCTTAATATAGCTCTGATTATCACAATGAATGATAGTCGACTCCATATCTTGATCAAATAGTCCCACGAGAAGCTTTCAAAGCCAAATTTCCTCACAAGCTTCCAAGATGGTAGCCACATACTTAACCTCATCATAACTTAGAGAATTTAATTCTACTTCCTGCTTAACCAAAAAATTGTTCATGATCTCGAGATGAAACAACACCCATAAGTGCTTTCTCTATTAGTTGTACTACCTGCTCAATCAGCATCTGTGTACCACTCCAACTTCACTCCATCCATTTAAGTATATCTCAACCCATACTCAATTGTGCCTCGAAATTATCTCAACACATTCTTTGCAACCACCCAATGGGATTGTTTTGGCTCTATGATGAACTGACTGAGTGTGTTAACAACAAAACAAATATTTGGTTTGGTGTTGACTAGATACATGAGAGAGCCAAATAGTTGTCTATATAATGTAGGGTCTACTGCTTCTGATCTAGAAGCATCAATCTTATTTTAGTTGGTCACTAGTGGCATAGACATGGGTCTATAGTCCTGCATCCTAAGTCGCTTTAGGATCTCAATTGTGTATTTCCCCTATCCTAGGAATATCTCTCCATCTCTCTGCCACACCTCCAAACCCATAAAATAGTGCATAAACCCCAAATATTTCCTCTCAAAATCTACTGCTAGGCATCTCTTACATTCTGCTATGAGCTTCTCACAACATGTGAGAAACAGGTCATCCACATAAAGTACCAAAATGAGAGGATTTCCTCTGACTCAAATGTAGTATAGGTTTGGGTATTCTTCACTCTTATTGAATCCCATGCCCTACAAGTAGTTTCCAATCCTCACATTCCATGCCTTGGGAGTTTGCATGAGTCCATACAACACTCTCTTCAATCTACACAAATGGAAATCCCTCTCGTGCATTTCAAATCCCTCTAGCTACTCAATGTAAATCTCTTCCTCAACCACACCATTGAGGAAGGTTATCTTCATGTCCATCTAGTGAATCCTCCAATGCATATACGCTACAATAGAAATCACTGCCATGATGGATGAGTATCTAGCAACTAAGGTGAAGGTCTCATAGTAGGAAATCCCCTCCTTCTAACAAAACCCCTTAGCACGAAATCATACTTTGAACTTATCAACAATATGGTCATTAACAATGTGCTTAATCTTGTAAACACATCTAGAGAAAACCATAGAGTTTCCCCCTTGGCTATTGTACAAGCTCTCAGAAACTATTCTACATGATGGAAGAGTATTCTTCCACCATAACATCCATCCACACCTGATGCTTGGATGATTCCTAAAAGTTGAATGGATTGGCCTCAATCATCTCACTCATCAACACCATATAGTTTGAATATTGTTATGATGCCTTTCTTTATCTGACTAATTATATGGGAGTACCCACATATTTTTTGGGTTGTGTTATATTCTTTCGATGACTAGCCCACCTAGTTAACCAGGGGGTTAGAAGGGGGATGGTGCCCCCCCTTCGTTGCACCGATTGCGTAGCGGGGGGAGTCGCAACGGGTTTGAGGGGTGTAGGTAACCTAACTCTATGGGGTCCAGGCAAGCGCCACAAATTTTTTTGGTTTTGGACCCTATATTAGGTTGGGCGGACCTACCTATGGTTTTGTGCATGTTTTTCGCACATGGTTTTGGACGCGATGGTTTTCGGTCCATGGTTTTGGACGCGATGATTTTCGGTCCATGCTATTGGATGCTTTGGCATGTATAAATATGTATTGTAACATTGAAAGGAACATAATGAAAAATCAAGCTGGTAGTCCCAGTTTTGGGATCCAGGGGAAAATCTCTGTGTATATGTGTTTTATGTGTTATGCTATCACATTGTTTATTTTCTATGTTTTAGAATTCGTATGCAGGTAATTTCTGTACGGGGTTAAAACCTACAATATTCTTCAACATCTGTTAGTGCCTGCTCTGCCCACTTGGCTGTCTTCATCCCCATGTTGAGAGTATGAGCCTAAATGAGCAGAGCCTCTGCCCCTTGTCATGTTCCTCTTGCTTTGCCTACTCATTCATCTCACCACTATGTGTCATAGTATCCTAAGGTGTCTACACTTCTTCTATCTTCAATGTCCCCTGCTCCTGAACCTCCACTGCAGAAGGATTTGTGTTGCAAGACCTCCTAAGATCCCCCTGCTCCTCAAATATCACATCCCTTCATATCATTATTCTCTCGAGTGTGGGAATGTAAATTTTGTAGGCTTTTGAGATCTCATTGTATCCCACATGAATCCCATTCTCCATAGTAGGTTCTCACTCTGTCCTCTTTTCTAATGGAACATGGTAATATACCAAACACCTAAAAATGTATGTGTGTGTTAAATCTAGTTTCTTTCATGTGGAAGCTTCCTCGGGTGTCAATCTGCCCAACACCTTAAGTGGACTTCTATTTTACAAATAAACAATAATGTTGCAAGCCTCTGCCCATAAAACATAAGTAACTCCTTGATGTCACAACATAGCCTTGGCCGCTCCAATAATGACCCTATTCTTTCATTCTACAACCCCATTCTACTGAGGGTTGTAAGGAATTGTCAGCTCTTTTCTGATACCCTCACTTGCATAACAGTCCTTGAAGGCATTCAAGGTGTACTCACCTCCATTGTAAAACCCGAGTGTCTTGATCTTTCTCCCATTTTGGTTTTCTGTGAGGGATTTGAACTCCTTGAACAGGAAAAAAAAAAAGAAAAAAAAGACATCATCCTTATTCTTCATGAAGTATATCTAGGTCTTCCTGGATAATTCATATATAAAGGTCACATAATAATGGTATCCACTTAAGGACCTTGCCAACATGGGTCCCCACACATCTGAATGAATTAGGTCCAAAATTCCCTTGGCCCTAGTATTTCTACTTGGAAAGGTGGTCTTGACATAATTTCCTAGTGCACAACCATTTGTAGCATCCCCTATTTTACCCCTTCCTTTTTGTACTGTTAAATGTGATTGCAACACCAATGGGAAGAACCACCACTGGTTGAAACATTGATTAAGCATTTTACTATTTTTTATTATTTCAAATTTATTAAAATAGATGAAAGGGGTGGCCTCATAGATCCTAAGTCTAAGGGAAGTCACTTCTTGCTTGCATGTTTGGAAAAAAAAAACATACCTAACTTAATTTAATGTCAGAAGCCACGTACAATTATTAGGAACAACCATTATCTGACATATTTCATTGTGATGCGATTGGGGGTGAACAAATTCATTGACAATCATTTATGAATATCAGATTGGAAGTGGTGTAAGAGAGGATGGTGCTTATTCATACATCTCCCCTCACAAATCGAAGAGATAACAAAAAATGGCCCTTTAGGAAAGCATGGGATCCATTTCGGCTTATGAAGATACACAAAGGGATGCAGTCTCAATATCTATATGTACACACCGCAAAATAAAAATAGGGTTGGATTGGTTGGAATTTATTTTATTAGAAAAATCATTATATGGCTATCAATGGTTGGCCCTAAGATGAGTGCTGGTTCTCTCAAGTGTTCATGTTTGTGTTTCGCTAAGTCATGCTCTATGTTCTGATATATGTTCGCTTGGATTGATCATTGGTCTAGCAGAAAGGAATTAGTTCTTTCTTTTCCTTTTGGTTCTACTGCATGGGAACTCTTATCTCTTAGAGGACAAAAGGTTTCAAGGTTGATTTTGGATGGTGTGGAGTTGTGGAGTATGGCCTAGATGACGTAGCAATGTTGGAGTTGATTATTGAGCTTCTTCTTTGTGATATTGGGAGTTAATACCTGTGATTTTGTGCTTTAGGCCATTGGACTACGTGTATGTTCCCAAGTGGTCAATGGGAGGCTCAATGTATAACTAGATCATTGTGGTGTTGATGTATTGTTGTTAACCACCTAAATAGGGAAATCCAAGTCACTATGGTGTTTGCTAGAGAGTTGTTAACCACTTGGAAAATGGACTGCAAACCCCGTGGTGCTAGATATGAAGAGACAATTGTGAGATCAACTGGGTAATGGATTCAACCTCCTAGTCTAAGAAATATTCCCATCTAGACCTGAGGTGTAGCCCTGTGATTGAAACTATAGAAGCAAGTGGGTCACTATGGTGCTTGCTAGGAAAATAAAATTGGGAGAGCACTTGTACGATGGAATCCATCTCATGAGTGTTTGAATAAGATATTAATGTGAATTCCCCTGTGCGAGCATTCCTTAGACTTTAGATTTGGCTCAAGGGTGGTCAAGTGCAAGAGAGACTACAATGTAGCTGGCCTATGGTTGGGTGGAGATTGGAAGCCCCTCCTTAAATTTCCAACCATCTTAAAACACTAAAATAAGTATAATGGTTTATGCATATTTGGATTATGAATTATGACAATGTTTTTTATGTTACTGACTGATGTATGGTCTTATATCATTCATGAAAGAATTCTTGAATTACTGTATATTCATGGCTGACCAACTATCTTATATATCTATGGTTATAATGAATTGCTTGAACTGTGTGATCAATGTTATTTCCATGAACTGCAAATCTTATATGTTATGATTGATTGTTTGAAGTTCACCCAAGGCTAAATAGGTATGTTATAAGTTTTTAGCTATATTAAATGTTGGAATTTAGTAATTGGCTACCATGCTCATGATTATAGGCTATCTTACAAGATGTGAGTTTATCTTATATGATGTGTGTTAAATGAATATATGGTTAGCATTCATGGTCAATTATTTGATGAATTATGTGACAATTATATGGGTTTGTGCACACTTATATATTGTTGTGACTAAGAACTATAAAAAAATTTGATATCCTAAGATCCACTTCTTAAAACATGGTATGTAGCTTTTTGAATGGTCACACAAACCTGTATGTATATATCCTTAAATAAGTTCACTAACCTGGAATAAACGATATAATGAGATTGTTTTGAGAAACTCATCTTGTACAATGTTGAATTTGGGTGAATGGGCCTTTGGACCCATGTCTTTCTCTCACTCTAGATCTGGTGTACTTCTAAGAACCTTCATGCAAGCCTTGGTAATTATTTTCAAGAAATTTGGAGTTTAGGAAAATTCCCCTTGCCTTAAGAAATCTTTGTTATTTCCCTTGTTTCCCTTCTCTTAAGAAATTTTGTAGATTTCTGGTGATTTTGGGCATCTAGTGGTGGCAAGGAGCATAGCCATTATGTGTAGGTAGAATCCCATCTGGGCTAGATCACTTTGTTAAAATTCAATCACATATCCTGATCCTTGATCTGAAGGTGGCAAAGGGGCACACATAAGGAGATCTTGGATATGCCATGAGCTAGACCTCATATACAATAGCATATCACATTCCAGAATTTGGGATCTAGGAGTGGAAAAAGGGTCTCACATAGGTGTAGGCTCGAATGGTTCTGAGGTTGGATCTCCCCTCATGCGAGGACTTGATCTAGGCATCCAAGATCTAGTGGTAGCGAAGGATGCACACCCTTGAGAAGCCCTGAATGAGGCACATCAGGATATATTACCTTTACATCAAACTTGGATCCATAGGTCTAGGAGTTTGGGGGTGGTAAGTGTGAAACCTATGTTTTGTCTTACTTTATATCGCCTTTTACTTGAAAATCCCTCATGCTTTTGTTTAGTTTGAATGGTTATTGTTGTGGTTTTGTGCGTTCTTGGAGACAATAAATATTATTTACTATCTGATATGATTCCCTTGTTTTAACAAGATTTAAACATTAAATGCATCATTAATAATAGTTTGTGTGTTTGAAGGTGTAAACCTAGTTGATTGCATTTTTACGCATATGACAATAGGCTTTGATCCTGCACTCACCTCCTCATCCTATGCATCATATTCCTGTACCAATTGGGATTCCTGCACCAGATTATTATAAGATAGCTCGGTTCCTGTACCACGCATCAAATTCTTGCAGTCGTGAGTATTCCTGCACTAGTTTATTATAAGACTCTTTGGTTCCTGCACCACGTATCAAGTTCCAGCACCAAAGTCAAAGAATGTGTAAACTACTTCAATTAGTCAAATTTGGAGGACATTACTTACCTAACAGTTTGAATATTAGTTCGAGGATATTTTAGGAAACAACTATTGCTCAACATCGCACTTAGTTTTCACCATGAGTCACAGATCGAGAAAACAGGATCCATTTACAAAAGCAATCCCTCATGTACCAGATTTAGCACCTCTATTCGACATTTAGGTGCACCAGAACTAGATCTGACTTTTATCCATGGAAAACTGTTACGATATTTAATTTATTCCTTCTATATTTGATTGTCTTGTTAATATCCCGATTTATAATGTAAATATCTATATAAACTGGAAGATGGCCTAGAGCCAGGGGGAGAGGAGACATTCCCAATGTAGTATTACGCGGGTATAGTCGACCTGTGGATCGCTCCCTTTGTTTGCTGGAGTCTGATATTTTCTTGTACCATGTAAAGACTGCACTTTCAAGATTAATTGAACTACTTCATGCCAGGTTATTTTCAATTTGGTTGAACATTTCATGTTTATAATTTTTGTGTGAACTAGATCGTTGACAGTGGGTGCGAGCTGACTCATTTGGCCGCTAGAATAGCTCGACACCACTTTGAATTATTCAGGATTAGGTTGGATTGCAATGTGATGAGTGAAGGGTGTTTAATTCGTCATGTATTGTGTGAGAATTGTAAGATTAGGTCGCAATATTTATTTTTGGATCGTCTCTTTCCTTCTTTCAAATTCAATGTCATTTTATTGGTTGCGCTTAATATGGTATTGGAAAATTGTTCTTTAAGTTGAAAAGATTTCTTTACAAGGAATCCTAGATCAGATTATGTGTCACCTTTGTCGATTTCATGCATATATGGGGTATGTCTCTCCTACTGTTTTGTATTCATGGTGTCATCTTATGCTTTGAGACTCTGCCTCTACAAGATTTTATTCCACAATTCCACTGTTTAAAAATGGCTTAGATCCAACATAATCTTGTGGATTTTTTCTCCAAAATACGAGATCAATTTCACCTTAATGATTTGAATGATTATGATTTAGAGTAGAGGTGTATGGATATGGAGAGATCGTAGCCTATTGATATTTTTCTTGCATCAATCGAATTTTAAATAACTTTGTTTATATCAGTAGTATATTCATAAGGAGAAAATACATATTTTTGTTATTAGCCATTTGAATTGTGATTCCTACATGTTGGAGAGTCTGCATTGATAAAGGTAAACTACATCATGTTTGAGATCGATAGTGTTTCTCCCACATTTTCGTTTCCATCAGACTTTTGGTCATTTTCCAAAGCAAGATTTAGTTTTGTTACATAGGGACAAAGAAGGCAAGAGAATTTATATTAGAGTGATTTATTTCATATATTTTTTTACACAGTAAATATATTTGGCAAGGTTGGATGATGCTTTCAGGTTTTAATTTCTCGAAGGATTTTTTTACATAGAGGTGAACTAGACATAATTAGTACAAATTAAAGTCTTGCTTTCCATAGAGAATGGTGTGAATTGATCTTGAATTTCTTTCAACATTTACAGTCTTCCTTTTTAATGTTGTTCAGGAATTGCTTGATTTCCAATTAAACAGTAATAAGGATTTACCTTCTGTCTGCCAATAATTAGGTATTACTTTTGAAATTTCTAATAGTACAAGTTTGTCTTTTATTTTCCAAATGTTAGATTGAGGTTTGTTTCCAACTGTCTAAATTGGTGTTTATGCTTTCTGAAGTTTCCTTTGAAGTGTAGGATTTAATTTAATTTGTTGAGATTGATGTGCAAGTTTAGAATTTGATTTGCAGGTTGTTGGGGGCTCTCTCTGGAATTTCCAGTGTTGTGCCTCGAAGTTCATGAACTCCCGAATTGGCAATTAAATGTTGGTCCATTAATATTCTCTATATTTCACCCAACATTTTGGCGTCATTTCTGGGGAGGCGCTTAGGGATTGACCTTGGTAACCTGCTATAATTTGGTTTTCTTTTCACCTAGCTTCTCTTGCAAGTTTATGTTCTTTGAATTTATTTATTTCATGCATATGTTTCTTATCTTTTTAAGGTTTTCATTTCTCGGGTGTTGTAAGAACAACCCCCCCCCCCCCCCCTATATATATACATTACCATGTACTGACAAAATTTACCAGTTAGCTTGTTGAGAACAGGAAAATGGTATTTTGAGGAATATTCCAATGAGGAGTTCTAATGTTGCTATAGAGACATACAAATAATCCAATGAAGGACTCACAAGTGCAGAATTTAATATTTTTATTGAACATAAAAATAATATTATCAATGCTTTGTTTTCAAAGTTGGATGATTTACAAGAAGAACATAAGAAGGATGAAGAACCACTGATAATTTTTTATGCTAACTGTCAAAATACACTTCCTTCGAAAGTGTCCACTTAGTAGCTTAAAAGTTTGCAGAATTTTTGAAGAGGCTTATGCAATAGAACATTGCCCATCACTGCCAGGATTACTCTAGGTACTCAGGGAATCAAGTAAGGAATCAAATCTATTTCCAAGTATAAGTAAAACCCTCTCATCATTTAATACTTGGAATAATGCTTATTCTCTTGAGCAGATCCCTCAGCATGTTTATAATAATGTAGTTTCATGGAAAAAATTCAGTCCCCCTACAATTGAATACCCTACTTCATGGTTGTAGTGTCCCTCTCCTTAGACCTCATCCTCGAGTTAGATATCCCTGTGGCCTCAACAATGGTTTGGAGCCTCTTCCATAGGGAATTCTTTCATGCAAACTCAATTACTTGAACAACACCAACAACCACAATTTCCACTTAATGCACCATCAAGTTATCATCCTCCATGGTCCTAGCTACTTGTGCAACCTTACCTTAATCCATATACTAACCCTTAGCCTAATCCATATCCTAACCCTTATCCTAATACATACCATACCCCTTATCCAAACCCTAAACCTAGCCCTTATCCAAACCCCATACCTAAACCTAGTCCTTACCCTAATTCAAATTCTAGATCTATCCCTAATTCAAACCCTAGACCAAACCCTAGTCAAAACTCTAATTTAAACCCTAGTCAAAACTTTAATTCAAACCCTAGACTTAACCCTATTGCAAACCTTAGTTCAAATCCTAACCCAAACCATATCCAAAACCCTATTCCAAACCAGCAGGTTGGACAACAATTTAAAATATCTATTATTCCCGTTGATTCCCCTACTAAGTGTAATGATGTATCTTCAAGGTTGGGGGAAGGGGTGATTTTGGAAACATCTCTTATCACTAAAGAACATTCACCCTAGGAATGTCTAATTCAAAGACCACTAGAGGAGAAATCTTCAATTGGAACATGTTCTAAATTTTTTGTTGAAATTCAAAACCCTAGAATCTCCCTCAATCATTCTTGTCAATATGAAAATAAGATATTTGAGCCTGAACTTGAGGGGTTTTTCTATTGTCTTTCACCAGATCGCTTATGCCTCCTAGAGAGCGTTCATCAAGTTGTGGAAGATTTGTATGAGTTGAAAAATTATAAATATGTGGACCCCATTGAATCTTGGTTTTAGGCAGTCATCAACACACCTGATTCCCTCATCATTTAACAACTCTTGGTACCATATCAATTAAATCAGTTGTTTTCTCATACTCTAGTATGTGTTGAATTTTATTCTTTAAAACCGAGTGAGTATATTTAGCATTTTGTTACAAACATGGCTACATTGGAAGTACACCTACACTTGAAGGAGATTTCCCTCTCTCTAAATTAGGGTAGGGTAGTTTAAGAGCAATGAATAAAAATGAGATTTGAAATAAAATTGTTACAACAACACTCTTGAAACCACAATTCCTAAGGTATAACTATTAAAATGTATTTCATTAAGCACTCTTGTGGTAAGATTTGTCAGAAAAAATTCACTCTTAATAGCTCATATTTTATAAAGTGACTTTGATTATTGACCAATATTATTCATTGGGTCAGTTATGGGTATTGTTATAGTTATGTTTAATACTTTCCATTCATAAGAGTAAAATCCTACTTCTGGCCTATTCATTCTAACAAACCATCATCCAAGAAATATTTTCAAGTTTCTCTTTAAATGTATTGATGAAAATACTCCTATGGTAGAACACTCCTATAAAACCCTAACAAGCTCTCATAATAACCCTCGCATGATTAACTTGAGGAATCTTTTAGTCATTATCTGAGATGCTTTCTTTAAAATGAGTCTTTAAGGTAGAATTACCAACCAGTAAAGATTAGTAATTGAAAACTTTTCATGCCATCCCATTCTCTTAAGGAGCATATTTGCCTCCCCACCTATTGAGTAACCTATCTGAGGTTAATCACAATAAGAGTTATTAACATAAAATTATTGATTAAGGTATAGGAGGTCTCATTACGAGCTGACCAACCCTGATCATGGGTCCTAACTAAAATGACATTACCGCTATTGGTCACCAAGCCAGGGTAATGGATTTCAGTTGAAAAACTGGAAGACAATAGGTCTCATGACGAGCCGACTTTTTCATTCTTGTTAGTTCTTGTGAATGGCACTATTGTTAGCTGGTTACCAAGCCAGGACAATGGCCTTCAATTAATTTCTAAATAAATGTAAATGATTTCAATTGGCTCTAAATCTATATCTAATAGATGGGACATAGGCTTTTCATGGGGTTTAAAGGCATCCCTGTCGAGGCTATAGATGCCTCCTGGCAGCAAGGCCATGCCTGTGGTATTAAATTTGATTTGACACTATGATTTACTTGGTTGTTTTCATCTTTCCCTAAACTCATTATCATATCTCTCTGAGAATAGCTTTAAAATCTTTTCAGTAATGTGCTTTGTAGTTCTATCTTTTAGAAATATGAAGTTTTTCATCGATGTGGGACCTTAATGCAGGTGATTCACTTTTCTTTAACAAGAGGAGCTTCAACTATATTCTTGGTGTTAGCACCTAAATCCACCTTAGGCTGAAGGAAGGCAAAATTCAGGGTAACCACAAACCACACTCAGTCTGATAGCTAGCCCTACTAGAACAGGAGAGGGCTCTCTCCAAGTCACACTCAGTGAATAGATAAATGAAATGGCTTGAGATGACTTACAACGAAATATTTATCTTAGGCTAGTAAGTGAATATGGATACAAGAAGTGATTTTTATGAATGACTGTGTTTCTGCGATGGTATGGGATCAATGGACCTCAAAGAACAGAGAATTTAATATAAAGACACAGATTGCTTCGTGAGGCAAGATAGGCGGAGAGTCCAGAAATTTAGTTTGAAGCAACGTGGAATGGAGAGATTGCTTAGGAGGGTGAAAATAGCATGGGCAACATGAATCCTTTTCAACAGAAGAAGAACACTGAACATGAAATTTTCCCATAGGCAGAGAAATACAATTCAAATCTACCTTATCTAACTTAGAAAATTTCACCGGAAATGAATATGAAACGAGCTATGAAACATAACAAGATACATATGAAACATAAGAGACACATTTTCTGCACTCACAACCACATGAATCTCATGAAACAGAGTCGTTGCCTTTCATTAATCCTCTGTAAAAAATATACAATGAAGAAACATAGTTTCTTTCCCACAGTCTCCCAGAAGTTACAA
>APFE031534419.1:14543-33244 GCA_000404065.3 Pinus taeda | reverse complement strand
AATTGTTGAAGTTGCCGGCAAAGTGCGCGAATGTGCGGGAATGAAAAAAAACGCCCCCACAAAATGGAGATTTGAACCCAAGACCTCTACTCTCTTAAAATATCTTTGAACCAATTGATCTATACAAAAAAATTGAGAGAGAGAGAGAGAGGGGGGGCTTTGGGTTGCGTGTTTGCCTTGAGAAACCTCTTTTTCCCTACAAAACACAAAACACAAAACCCAACACGGACATGCAAAGAAAAACGAACCTTATGGCTCGAAGTTAGTTTTACCCAAAAAACTAAATATTTAAAAAGAAAATTGAACCTTGTGGCTCAAAGTTAGCTTTAGCCGAGAAACTAAATATTTTTCTCAATGTTTCTGATTTTCCGAGATCACACTAAGGTGCAGGGAAAAGAGCATACGCATGAGAAAAAATCCTTCCTTTCTGTTTCTGATTTACCCAGATCGCACAAAGTCGCAGGGAAAAGAGCATATGCAGAAATGAAAGGTATAGATCCGGTTAAAAAAAAGCTAAATAAACCGAAACTGAAATAAGCAAAGAGAAAATAACAGTAAACTGCAAATAAAGACTGTATACCTCCAGATCTTAAAATGACGCAGATAGGGCTACCGGAAACCTTTTCGCGTGAAACGAAAGGGGTTCCTCACTGGAACAGATGCTCCGAACACAACAGAGCAGTCCTCTCGGCCCGAAAATAGTCAGAAACAGTAGATCTAGGAAACGACAGCCGCATGCAGTTTTACCGGCTTCAGATTTGGATCACCAACGGACGCGGCCCTCAAATAGCTCTGATACCATGTAGGAATTTACAGGGTAAGTTCCTCAGACAGAACACCAAAAGGACACCGCTCACAAACAGATCACAGATCAATACACCAGTATTTTGACGTGGTTAAAACCCTCAGAGAGGGAAACAGTCCACGGCCCGCGCCAACGTGGCTACTACAGGCAATTTATTAATAAAAGAATGAAAATTTACATAAGCTTCTCTCATGCACGGTTAACCTACAATGACCCTCCATGCGCTTTAAATAGAATTCATGGACCAATCGGGTGTCAAGCCACGGATCAAGTGTCGGTAATACCGAGGAGAGAATGAACCGTCGGATCACTACATATCGTGACCGTCGGATTGTAAGTTACAAAATGTACAACGGTAAAGAAACACACTTTACCTAACTCTATACCTAACTCTATACTAGACCAAGTTGAACTTAACTATTTCCTATGTGTCGGAATATCGTAACAGTGTATTTCAATGAATGTTAAGTAGTTGAAAAAAAAGGGAAGACCATTTTGCTGGGTTATCTTCCTTGCCTTAGTCTATTCGAATGAATGTTAAGTAGTTGAAAAAAGAGGAAAGACCACTATGTTGTGTTTTCTTCCTTTCCTTAGTGTATTCGAATGAATGTTGAGTAGTTTAAAAGAAAAAGGAAAAACCATGGGCACAATACAATTTGTGACTATATGAAATAGGTACAAGTCGCTAGATCAATCTTTAGGGTTTCTAGATCGATGACCATTCTTAGAATTGATTTGCAAATTTCTTTTATATTTTCGCATGAAATGTGTATTGAGTAGTTGAAAAAAAAGGGAAAGACCATGGTCATAGTGCAATCTAATCTGTGGCTATATGGAAATAGGTACATGTCCTTGGATAATATTTAGGGTTTCAAGATTGATGGCCATTCTTAGAATTGATTTGAGAATTTTTTTTATATTTTCACATGAAATTTTGTAGTAATTCACTAGCATTTATTGTTTCATGGTTCAATTCGGATGCGTTGAGAAATAAGATTGAGGAGGATCTCTTCAATGGCTTGCTCACAAACCATGGACCTATTTTCATTGGGAAAATTTGGACCACGATGGAAGGATCAAAAGGCTTGGTCTTCTTTCAAGAGCCCAAGAAAATACTTGCATAGGTACTGTTTCTGTCCTTTAATTCGTTCCTCCATTTCAATTGCTTCGAACATCTACCAAGTTTTTCACCCACAATTAGGTTATTTTTGTTTTGTTTCTTAAGAATTTAGCTTCAAATGAACTAGCCCCACAATTACTATATTGGAAAGGAAATTTATATTAAATATAAGCTAAACTCTTATAGTAGTTTGGTAGTATACCACACTAGGAAAACATCGAAAAAAGAAACAACATAGACTTCTCAAGGTAACTCCCTGCCCTCCCTCATTTCAATGAAACATGAAAATATTTTATTAATTTCATCCGTTTCACGGAAATTCCTAATTAGAAATCTCAATTTCAAGCTCTGTTACTAGAAACCGAACGGAAGTTTTCGTTTCTGAAAACAAACCTTATAAAAAATGGAACGGTACAGAAAACGATGTTTTATAGGGTAGTTTCTATTTTTTAATGCAAGAAACTATGTTTTCCTAAAAACCTTATAGAAAATGGAATATTACAGAAAACGATGTTTTATAGGGTAGTTTTTGTTTTTTAATGTAAGAAACTAGGTTTTCCAAAAACGGTTTTTCTTGAAACTGTTTTATGGAAAATGTTAATCTGGTTCATTTGCAATGTGGATCTCTTCCCGATTGGACACCCGATATGAATCGTAAAAAGTATTGTTTTCTAGATATTTTTTCAAGGCATTTTCATAGCCTCTGGTTAGAAGTTAACCGTATATAGCTTAGGTGCTAACGGAACAGGTTTGTTGCAAATAGGTTGCGTGTTCTCCCTAGTGAAAATTCATTGCAATAGTGCTTAATATATCTTTAATAACATTGACTATCTAGGGATTGTATTAGTTAAAGTTATGTTTTTTTTTAATTGTAGTGATTGACGTGTAGCAGTGTATGGTTAAGTTTTTACAAATTTTTTGTTATTTTTCTGTTGCTTTTATTTAAAAGTGGATTTAGTGATTGTATCTAATATTTAAAATGTGTATTTTTTGTAGAAAATTATAAATTTAAATGTATAAGGTTTTTTTATATATATATTTTTATAAATTAGTAGTTAAATAATTTAGTTAATTAATTATTTTATAAAATCATTGGGACAAAATGTTTTTTTTCCCATTGGTCTCATTTATAACCTCTCAAATGATTGGAAAAGGATTTTGATAAAACCATCATATAGAAACTTTTATCAACTATTACACTATCTATAATATTAATTATCATCAACCAAAGACATTAGTTTAATATATAAAAAATAATAACTATCTATTATCCATCCCATTAATAGTTTTATCCCATAAATACTTTTTCCATCGATCATAATAGAGGTTATGTTAGGTAAATTGCAATAATAAATATTAAGAGCAACAAGATATTGATTAATATGTCTATGATAAATATGGAAAGTTTTATAATTACATAAATTAGTGATAGAAATAATTGTAAATTTACAAAAATAAACAAGTCTTAAAAATCAAAATACAAAATAGAAATCCATAATTTAATAAATGTTAAATACAAAACAAATAGGAGTACTACTACAAGAAAATACTCCTTTTCATTTATAAATAAGCAACGTAGATCTATCTCTCTCGAGCTTAAAGAGATATCAAATATCTCTCTCTCTCTCTCTCTCTCTCTCTCTCTCTCTCTCTCTCCAAACCTCTTTAAGTGAAGAGATTTGATCCTCTCAATGCTTGATCGAAAGATAAAATGGATCTAAGTTGCTTTAGTTATTAGCCTTTGAATAGGTTACATTGCAGAAAAATACCATGGACAAAAACCATGGGTTAGGAGTACCAAGTGAAAAAACCATGGACGAGAAAAAACTATGCACTGGAGAATTTTACATTTTTTAATTTTTTTTATTGAATTTGTTTTTATTTTTATTTTTTAATTTTGATTGAGTTAAAATTCCAAATATTATAACATATTCCCCAAGTGGAAAGGGTCTCTTGGCACAAAAATCTAAGAACCAAAAATATATTAAGACGTGCCTAGAGTAAAATACCTAGATTATGACATTTATTTTCAAGACGTCAAGGTATATCTCGCTTGTTTTAATTTATGAAAGAAAATTGATGAGAAAAAACCAATAAATTAAATAAGCATTAAATACAGAACCATAGAATCTAACAAAAATATGTGCAAAAACTAGCAAATTAAATGAGTATAAAGTACAAAACCA
Source organism: Pinus taeda (assembly GCA_000404065.3). Classification (NCBI taxonomy): domain Eukaryota; kingdom Viridiplantae; phylum Streptophyta; class Pinopsida; order Pinales; family Pinaceae; genus Pinus; species Pinus taeda. The sequence continues at coordinate 29,133 of APFE031534419.1, read as the reverse complement.
TGGAATATAACAAAACTATTGGTCATAACATTTTTTCAAAAGTAATTTTAACATAAACAAATCTAGGGACTAAAGAACAATGGTTTGGTATGTTATAACAACAAGTGATATTTATATATAAATGTTTAACTAAGTAGAAATTAAAAAAATCACAATTTAATAATTTATTTCACTTATTTATATTGATCAACCACACTTGTTAATTGGAGAGGTCAACTCACATAAAAAAATTTAATGGATCCAACAAAATAAAATGAAAATTAAAAAAATAAACTAATATCAAGAGATAATGTCTAAATTTAACTATTAAAATTTAACATAAAAATAAATTTACTATACAAAACCATATATATGATGCATTAAAATAATTAATGGAAAACATGACTACATATAATAATCATTTAATCAATGCGAATACAAATATGAGATAACAATAATTATGGTAAATAATATATACCAGCCTAGATCCATCTCAATTTCGGATAACCAACACCCTAAAGGAATCAAACCTCTTTTGTAAATTAGTAATGTGTATAGATATTTTATATATATTTTTATCAATTAGTAGTTAGAAAAATTAAGCTATTTTTTTCTCACAAACTAGCAATTTAATATCTAGTTCAACTATACCTTTAAAATATATTATTTTTATTATTATAAAGATTAGTTTTCTATTATAATTGATCAAAGATAAAATTTTGAAAGTTTTCTCTTTAGATTTTGTCCTCAAACACATTTTTTGGTATTTATGGTTTTGCAAGTGGCAATAGTTCAAGACAACCCTCTATTTTTGGCTATATATCCAATGGAGATCAACTCAATCTCCATCATCTTGTTACCCAACCATGAAAACATTAAACCAATAACTGTGTCGAAAATGATACAATAGATCCCAAATTTGAGGTCCACTCATGTCACATCCAAAAATATATACAATGTATGTGGGATCATGTACTCATCCGGAAAATGAAAAGGCTAAATCAATCTTGAATTGGTGCCAAGTGTTTCTTCACTATTGTATTTGCCAACCTAGAGGATCAAACATGGGTATTCAAGAATGGCTTATGTGAGAAATGGAAACTTTGTTGATCACTATAAGTATTAAGGAATGGCGAATGTGAGTAGCTAAAACCTATGAGCAACTACTTATGAAACATAGTATTCGAGAATGTTAATGATGAATGCTTCATTTTATGTTAATATTTTTCTAGTTTTTTCTCTCTCCTCCTTTCTTGAATGTGAAGAAAATGCTTAGTTGTATGTTGCATATTTGTTTTGTTTTTCTCTATCCTAGTTTCCTGAATGTGAAATATCTAAACTCTGTTTCTTGTCTCGTTGTCATTTCTTGTTTCGTTTCCCCTTTCTAGTTTCTAGAAACATAGATTTCAAGCCCTTCTAGATTTGATTGAAATTCTACATTGCTCTCAACTCGAGAAGAAGGTGATAGAAGGGATGGGTAGAAAGCATGGTACCTGAGATAGATTTTAAGAGGAAGAAACATTGATTCAAACACTGTAATATTCCTCTCGTGTGGTAAAAGGATCACAACAAGGCCACACTAAGCCCTCGAGAGAAAACGAAGATGCTACTGGATGCAGTGGTAGCCATCATATTATGGTGCAACACTATATATTAAGGTCCACCAATGACATCATATTAGAAAAAATCTAAGCATGAAAATAGATTGAAACAAAATCAAAAGGGAAACCCTCACTAACTCACCAGGCCCTTGCTGAATAATCAGGAAACATTTGGGTATGAAAAATCAGGGATCCCTTCATGAAAGTCCATTTTTTCTATTATAGATCTCTTCATATTGACGAATGGTTGCGACCCTCCTCGAATGGTAATTGGATAAGTTTTGGGAATTTTCATTCGTTAAACTTCCTAGACACTGTTTGAAATTTTTTTATTTTAAACTTTTATACAAAACTTTGACTTTCACATTTTGTAATTTGGTTCATATGTTTTCATATCATGACACATTTGTTTAGATAAACTACATATTTATATTCTTTTGATTATGTTTTTCAACTATGGCTCTGAATTTGTCTTGCACAAGTAATGAAAATAAGATATGTTCCAGGGAATTGAACATATGTTTATTCATCACTTGTATCGATATCCTTTGAAAACATGGGCACGGAAACTTCAACCCATTGCTTCATTGCACTATGACCGATGGAGACTTTCCTACCTATTGAGAACAACACATAGACCATATCATTCGAAGGAATACTAGTGTTATTCTTTCACATTGAGATGGATATATATTTGTTCTATTGCAGTAGCGAAACAACCTCTACATTATGATACATCAACTATACTCAAAGGAAAAACCTATTTTTCCTATAAAACCACATTGAGACTAATAAGTATCTTCCCATGTGTCATCATAGCAATGGATTCCATTTTTCTAATTCATTGTGTTTCTCATTCTAGTTGCCACAATTATTGTGCAAGATTCTCTTTTCACTTTTGCCCTCCATGAACGTTGATAAGAAAATGCTAAGACAATGCTAAATGTCAAAGTTTAGCAGACATTTTGAAAACCTTTTTGATCCATTTTCTAACATGGTCCACAATCTGCTTTGATAGTACTATGATGTATCTCTTTCAAAACTTCATTATCTTTCATAGATGGATGACTAATTTGATAAATGAACCCTATAAATATGTCTTGGAATCGAACATTATTGGATGTTCTTGAAGATGGGTGAAGTGTTCACCCAAAATGTCCAAACATATCAATAACAACACATAGTGTAACATAAATATTCATAGTCATCCAATTATTAAATGCAAAATTATTACTCTAAAAGCCTGGATTTCCCATACACTAGGGCTATTACTTATATAACCCCAGGTTTTAGTTTCTCTTGCATGTTTGGTGATTCTGTTGGAATATGTCAAAATATAGAGTTCCTTGATGTCTTCACTCCAACTTCTTGGATGTCATCTCAAAGAAAGGCTCAAAGGGTATTCCAAATATTATCTTTAGAGGTGGCCATTTTGACCCGAAAGGTCGAGTATCCATGCCATAAGACTCACACTTCTATGCATGTGTACATTACCAAGCAATTTATCATCAATAAAAATTGTTGGAAGACAATAATTATTCAAATAAATTTCTGAGACGTTTTGGATATCTAAAGATATTTCCTTATAAAGCTCAAGTTCAACAAAGCATCCAACATATGGATCATGAAAGAATGGATCCTCACACTAATATATTCACCATGGCACTGAGACAAAGACATACAAATTTTAAACTCCCTCATGTAGATGAGAAAGCAGTGTTGGAAACTCTCCATGTTAGTATTGACATTCTTACCATATTCAAATGGTGTCCTTCCTCATTGTAAATAATTATTCAATAATATTGCCACTCTCCCACATGTGTCACTTATTCCAATCCTCATGCTTAATTGCCACACTGCACCTATGCATTTCATTCAACAATGTATATGTCGTAGGATTTTATAGCCACTTTATGTCCTCACAGGATGAAAAATCAGAAACATATAAGAATATGGCAAGCATATTCAACATTTTGTGAAAACAAAAGCAAGCCAAATTAGATAATTTGGTTTTAAGTAGAATATAATTTTCCCAGATAGTAGAAAACATATTTGCATTATCATTTCTAGTAAAGGATGGTAGAGTAGAAATAAATTTCGATGAAATGGAAAACACTTTGTTTCCCCAAAAATGCTCTAAGAGCTATAGAAATGGAATCTAGAGAAGCTTCTTACAACTAATTTGTTTTTCAATTTGATTTTAAAGGCTGGAAGTTAATGATGCAAGTTGTTGAAAGTGGTTATGAGTTGATGCCTCACATAACCAATCCACTTATGATTCCTTGTTCTAAGAAGGCTGCAAAGACTCCTATTAGAGAGATTTCAAGAACATGGGCAAAGTGGTACATGAAACTCTTGATGTGCAGGACGATCAATGTGGAAGTGATGATGGTGGTGGAGATATTCAAATACCAGCAGAAAAGAAGTGAAATAAGTGTCTCCTATGACTTTTGTTACTTTTTTTGGGTGTTTTTTGTTGGAAACTATCTATGTTTCTATCAGTGCACTGTAATTCATAAAGGAAGCCAATATTTAACTTAAGTAATCTGGTATATAAATAATGCTATCTGGTTCTCATAATTAGTTATAATTAATTTTGTTGGCAGTGCAAACTCTCGGTCATGTAGTACAACCCATTAGTCATGGTTGCAAGGCCTGGGCAAAAGACGGGCATCGTGCAAAAGGAAATTGTTAATGGAGGATGTCAAGTTTCATCTATTAAACCATGATTAGTCTCCTTGTTAAAATATGTTGTAAACTTATGTTTGAAAAGAATTTTGAGATACCACACAAGAACAAAGCTTCTAATTTAAGAGTTGGTTTAATTTGAGAATACATAGAGATGGGAGTAGGGTAAGCCCAGGCAAAAATGGATGTAAGTACAAAGGTTCAAAAACTAGCTAGCAGCCCTTATCATACTCAAACCCTTCTACTAGCACTAGAGGAATAGAGAGATCCACCCAGAGGCATGTGGAGAATAAATAGTGATATGCATGCTCTAGATTGACTAATTGCTTGATCCTAGCTCAAGTAGATGCAACTAGTAGATGGAAAGATATTGGGAATATATATCTATTAAGTATGTGTATATGAAATCCATTATGTCCCCTTTTGATTTTCAAGGTCGAAGGAATGTAATGGGGAAAGGGAGATCATATTTTTCCTCTATATCCCACCTATCAGGACACTAGGATAAGTCCGAATAATAAGAGCTTGGTTCACCCATAAGTGTGTGACTGTAAAATGCAATCATGAAATTTATTAAGCTAGTTCATCCTTTAGTTGAGTTTCATCCTTTATTTGAAGCTTCAAGCAATATACTCAACCTCTTTTCAACCCTTTAGTCTTCCTGGAATAGCTACAGAACAACCCTATTTAACCCACGTTGAATGCCTCTTCTTGTTGTGCTCTTGAACTTCAAGTTTCGGCCCTTATCCCTACAATAACACCTATGAACGACACCCAAAGCAACCTCTATTTCACACGTTTCACCTACAACAAAACATAAGACTTCCACGTTGCTTATAGGGCTTATTTCTTGTTGTCTTATGGATCCTTCTTGCAATGGCTACGACCTCCCTTTGACTGCATCTAGAGCCTCTCTGAGTGTTTCTTTATAGCTCCCTTGATTGCGGCTATATGCCTCTTCTTGATGGCTAATAAGGGCTTCCCTCTTGCTATGGATGAAGGCCTCATTCGTTGTGGATAAGAGGCTTCCTTTTGATGTATATCTGCCCTCTCTTGACTTCATATTACGCCTCTCTCTAGACTATGTCTTAGGCATCTCTCTTATTTTGGCTAAGCCTCCTTTTGATTGTGGTTAGGGCTGCCTCTTATTGCAGCTAGGGGTTCCTTTTTTACTGTGGCTAGAGCTCCTTCAAGACTACATCTAGGTCTCCCTTCATGACTGTAGTTAGGGCTCCCTTATGAACCCAACTAGTGCTCAACCCATTACACCCTGCTAGCCTCGTGATGCCGAGGGGCTCTTGTACTATAACATTCTCTGTTGCTTCATCCGCATTCGTCTCTACCCACATCCACCAATCCTGCTACTCTCTCTTTGGGGCTCCCGTAGCGAGGTGTAATCCAAGAAGCTGGGCACCTCAAGTATTTATCCCTCATCACTTGTAGTCCTCCTGGTTACAACTTGATTTCTCCCCACCTCTTCTCTAGATGTACAAGAGCACTCCCTGTGTCCCTTGCATGCCCTAGGACACTACGACATGAGCACTAGTGCATTAACTATGACAAAAGGTCACTTTCTTGTTAATTTGACCATGAATATCTCTTCGAAAAAGCAATATTTCTTAGCTCTGTTTACGTTAGTGGTTTGATAAGAACATTTCTACAGTCTCTTCACTTAATTTCTTAAATTTTTTACATTTATGCTTTTTGACAAAAAAGGGCTAACATTTTACCCTCACTAAGTAAGGATTCTTTAAATAACCTTCTAGCTTGGTTCCTTTTTGTTCCATATAATATTGGAAAAGTGTCATGAATTTGCATTGAAAAATGTAAGAATCTAGTCTTCTCCAGAAACAATCAAGCAAACTTTTCATTTTCAAAATTACCTACCAGTTCTCGACATATTCTTTGAAATTTCGATGTTGAAGAAGTTGGATTTAGGTAAGTGATACATAATGCACACCTATAGTTCTATTGTTCACCTATTAGACCAGTGAAAATTATAGGAAAATTGGAAGGGTTGGACATGAATGTTCCAACCATACACTTATGGCCTGTAGTACATATATTCATAACACATACCTAAAATACTATTGTTCACTTATTCTACTAGTGCATATTGTAGGAAAACAATTAATGTTGGACTTCATTGTCTCAAGTTCACACACTAGCACTAAAGAAGCAATGTATTGTGTGCATCCTTAGATATGTTTGACATTGCAAGCTAACTGTTTAATTAAATGCATGTATAAAAGTTCTATGTTAGCAAAAAAACCATCTATGTTTTCTTCTAGCATTTTGGGCTGAATTCACAATAATATGCTAAAAAGTGTCATTTCAATGTCTAGAAATTAAGATATATAAATGTGAGATATATACTATAGATCTTTGGGTTATCTCCTTTTCAAATTTGAGGTTTTTTAGGCTACATGTTAATTGTTTGAACTTTGATCTTTGAATAAATTCCTCAATGGACTTCATAAATACTCGAATGAATGGATTTCATAAGGCAGTGTTACCATAAATTGTTTTATTTCAAAGATTTGACCTCCATATTTTCAAGAATTACAATATCTACAATAAATGCTTATATGTATAGATACTTATGTTTATCATTATATATGTGTTAGAGTGGTTCCTTTATGTTTTACTATAATCCTGATGCTCACAAGCTTTAGCTAAATTCTTTCACCAATTGTTCATAGAATATGCAGAAGATTTCATTGTCAAAATGTGGCAAAAATTACATTTCTTCTTATTTTTTTTTTTTTTTTGTTCATGACAAGATTATCATCCTGTAGGAATGAGGTATCCTACAATCTGTTTCAATTTCTTGATATCTTTTTTCCTCCCATTTTTTTACAAGGATGTAGATTTGATTTTCATGTTGATGATTTTTGCATGTATCTTACCTAGCCCCAAATGTTGGTAATGGAGGGGATATTGAGAAGTAGTCATGGAAAAAGATTATTAGAGGTTAATTTTACAATACCACTTCCACCTTGTATCGATTTGTTTTTTAATGGTAAGTAACATAAAGAATAGTTATTTAATGACAGGGTTGAAAGGGCAACCTCATGTCTTAGTTTTGAGTGATTTATTTGTGTTTATTAGCTCTAAGTCATCTTTTTCTGATCTTTACTAGATCAATTATTTCACTAATGCAATATGCATTGATTGTATTTCTCACTCGATGTTATTTACTTGACATGGTTGATATAACATTTAATTCTAGGCCAATTTTATTTATGTCAAAAATTTTATTGATTAAAGGATGTTGATGTTTTGATTGGTTTACTTGGAGCTTGATTCATTTATTTTTTCTAAATTCCACGTGGATTTTATTTTTCCAGGGTGAGCTTTTTGCACTAGTAAGGACAGATGAGTCCTAGAACATAGGTATACAAAAAGAACATCTTTGTCCTTTGTTTTGTATATGTTCTTCATTATATCATTGATGGATGGTTATTGATTATGTAAAACAGAGGATGGGAAGGTCCTACCAATTCTCTTGACAAAACAAAATAAAATGGAGTGGTAGAATTGTTTCTTAAAGGGTGATCCAGAAATCAGTACTTGAATGGTAGAACTTGAGAATGGAAAGCTCTCTGATCTGGATCTAGAGAAACAACATACCATGGAAAAAAACTGATGGTATTGACAAGTCTTCCCCAAAAATAAGCTCTACTTGTTAGACCACCACCCAAATTTCAGTTATGTGTAATGGATATAGTGACTCTAGCTTTATTTGTATGAGTAATGACTTTATCCATTGTCTTATTCATTTCCTATGAATGATTTTGATTTTGAAACTCAAACTACTTTGTTGTTAAATTAAGTAAAGCTTTGATGAAAAACTTATAGTTTTCAAATCCCTTTTCTAAATCTATTTTCTTGAGAAAATTTCTCTTTTTAATTTAGGTACTGTAGATTCCTACTGTGTGACATATGCTATAATATAATTGCCTGGATAAATAAATAGAAGTGTTGTACAACATAGTGCTTTTTAAATCTAAAGAAACAATATTTCCAAATACAAAGTTTGTTAATTAAGAACATCTTTTAGACTTCTTTGCTAAGTTATGATTATATTTCGTTAGAGGATTTTGTGTATGCTAATATTGTGTTATCTCTTTGGTTTTTTTCATGTAACAATGGTTAATAAGGAATGCGTTCTTGAGCAGCAAGGACACATCTTATTCTACTATCAGTAGGAAACTCCATGGTTTTCAAGCATGGCAACAAAAGCACAGATATTAGTGGGTATCCGAAGTCCATGTTGGATGAATTTAATACTAGTGATGATTTTGATTCCTTGTCAAATAAAAAATGTTATGAGTCAAATTCAAATAAACAAAAGCAGCTCAAGAATGAAGGTTAAGCTATTGCTTTCTGTCCAAGTCAATCTCTTATTTGTTGGTTGCTGTCATGTTTTGAGTGTGGACTTGTGAAATTCCAAATTGCATGTTGGTTTATGTATAGGGGATATATATATATATATATATCTTTCATATATATCTTTCATGGTTTCATGAGATCTGTGTTACATTTTCATAGAAGTTTAGATATCATTCAGATATCTACACACCAAACATCAACAACATTGAGATTTTTCTTTCACTCTACCTATAACATATTGCATTTGTCTTCATCAATGTTCCTATTCCATATGTTATCAACTTATGACATTTCCTTTGCAATATTTGGTGCATTTTCTAGTTAATATTATAAATGTCTTCAGACTTTCACTTCTAATTGAGTATTCAACTGAACATATTGATTCTCTTATACATAATTATTTCTCCCTCCACCCACTTTTCATAACTTCCATAACCATTGGGTAGGGACCTGCAGCTTCGATGTTTCTTTGCTTGCTTAGTAAAATATTGTCGAGACATTAATTTATTGAATGATGTAGAATTTACAATTTATGAAGTTTCAAGGTCTAATTTTAAAAGTCTAATTCTTTAAAGGGTGCTAGTTCAATGGAAGAGCACTGATCCAGACTTAAACAGGAACGCAATAAAATACAGAGATAACCATATACACAAAGATGCAGCGAAAATAATACTTCATTTCATTAATGGAAAATACTGAAATATGCTTACAACCAGAAATAGAAATAAACCAACTAGGGCGATGGTAGCTTATCTCTGAGAAGAGATGTTTGGCTACATGCCTCTGAACTGTGTTACAATGAGGCTCGAAGGCCTATTTATTGTTGAGAAACAATGGAAAAACCCTTCACATTCCAAAACCTAACCCTGGAAGATGAAACGCCAAATTGTGGGCCCCGTTTTTGGGTAAGTTGGTACATCAACTTCCTGGGGTCGCGAATTGGTCGTCTTATCTCCGTTTGACGTGCATGATAGCCCGTTGGAAAGATCTCTCCGAGGACTACGACGGAAAAGACGATTTTTAAACAAAAAAAGCATAAGCGGTAGATTTCCCAAAAAACATCGTTTAGGGCCTCAAAACGGCTCCGAAAGTTTAGGACCCGAAAAACTGCTAAAAAAGTAAACTGTGCTATAATTAAGGAAACTGAAAGAACTGAAAGAAGCACTAGAGGGGATCCACGTGGAATTAGCGGGTGGCCACCAATATCCACCTGGATCATATGGGGGGGGGGGGAATGGGCCCAGGGGTTAACCCCTGGCACTGGCCCCTTTTCCTCCGGCGATCATGTAAAATGCTAGCGGTTAGGCATAAGGTGTTCACATGGTGGCGACCTTGGCAATTTTTTTTGGCGGTCAAGTGGTGGCGGTGACACAAATTGCTGGTGGCTAATGGCGAGAGTGTTCACATGGGGTGTTAAGTTTGCGCCAACCCCTAAACGATGTGGCTACAAACTTTATAACAAATGCGTTTTCATATTGGTTAAGTAACAACTTGTGTGGTGAAATGGTAACAACATTGGATTTGAGTTGGGAGGTCGCGTGCTGGACCCCCGCTGCCTCCTTTCAGTCTATGGAAATGCTTTTGGTGGTTTCGTGGGTTACCACGTGGCAGCCTCCGGCTAGGCCACGTGTGAGCCCGTGGTTGACCATCATTACAACCAATAAGAACCATAAAAATATGACCAATAACAAAGAGACATGTGTCACGATTTCATTAGCCGAGAAGCGCCTTGACCAAGTCAACGTTCATCTCACTTGCCCAGTCAGTGCCACGTCAGTAGTACGAAATGCTGATTGGGATGTCCCTTTTTTTTAAAATTTGCTTGTTCGGGAAAGTGAATAGAACTCGTTTTTGGAGTCATACGGAGTCTGTTTCGCGCGAAATGAGTTGCATCGGATTCAGGATGGCGAGTACTACGTGGTCATCCAAGTTGCACACCAATCCGACAACTTTGAAATTTGAGCTATTTTTTTAGCACCTGATCATTCGTCCCCACCGGAAGCCTTTTGGACCCCAAAAGATCACTTTCAGTTGTCCAGCAGGCAAGGGTACAGTTCCCTCACCTTTCCAATCTCGATCCATTTATCATTGACTTGGAACTTGTGATCTACACAATGCTTGTCGTGCTTTGCTTTGTACTTTCCTTTAACCTTTTCAAGCTGATTTTGCACTGTTTGATGTACCATTTGGAGTCGTTCAATGAACTCTTTGGCTTTGTCCATGTTACTATCAATATCAACATCCTTCTTACCAAGATGATACAACACATTATGATGCAAATGGTAAGCAAATTCCTCTACTTCATTCCTTTGACTCAAGCTTGAATATACATCTTGAAATTATGTATTTTGCTGAACATAACTTTCATGTAAAACAAAATGATGCTTGAGGAAAGTAGTTATACAAACTATAGGCCTAGAAAGTGAATCAACAAACTTGTCACTTATACCTTTCTTATACCTTTTGAACAAGTAGAATAGTAGAAGAAAACCCATCCAATGAAAGTGCCTTTGTCTCCACAACTTAAACACTACACCATTGTAAATTTCTTAATGAAATGAAATGGGCTTACCACATTGCATAAATGATGCGCCCATGGCACAGTCACATACATCAACCTGAAACTCAAATGATTTTTTCAAGCATAGAAGAGCAAGTATAAAGGCTGAATTGATCTTTTGTTTCAAAGCATAAAATGCCTCTTGTTGTTTGCCTCCCCACTGGAAGACCTTTTGCACAACTGCCAAATAATGCAATGAGCTACAATAGAAGAACAATTAACAAAATTTTTCCTCCAACATTGGGTTGCTCCCAAAAAACATCTTATCCAAATGACTATCTTGAGCATTGACCAATCCATAATGGCATCAATCTTGCAAAGGCCTAACTTCAGCTCACATTCTCCAATATCATTACCCAAGTACATCAAAGAAGTTTTATCGAACATATACTTTGACATCTTCAATAACAAATGTTCTTGACATAGGACATAAGGTATTTCTTTCTCACACATGATATGTTCATAATGAAATTTTCTGAAAATGAAAATGTCATCCAAGTAGATTATCATGTCTAGAAATGGCTTCAATACATATTTCTTCATATGGATGAAAGTAGTTGGAGCATGGAAAAGACCAAAAAGCATAACAAGCAATTCAAACAAACCTTGCTTGGTTTTGAATGTCATCTTCCATGTGTCTCCTTCAATAACTCTATTTTGATGAAAACCACTTCTTGAATCCCATTCAATGAAATGTTTACCATTCTTCTTGGGCGCCAAAACAAGAGGTGCACCACATGGTAAAGGAGATGGTCGAATGATCCTTTTATTCAACAATCCTTATATTTGATTTGTTATTTCTGTACTTTCCCTTCTTAACATCATGTGCGTGTCAATGTTAGAAAGAAGACATCTTTGCTGCAATGGTATTTCATGTTGATTCTCCTCTTGGAAGGAAATACTTTTGCTTTCTGAAACACCTCATCATCATGGTTAACAACATCAACCAAATCAGTTTTCAATTTTGACTTACAACCATCAAACACTTCATAATCGACATCAACATTGGGTTTGATAATAAGAAGCACTAAATTTCTGTATTCAAGCTTCTGTGGTCCATAGTGAATTAAACAAAGTCTTTTGGTATAAATCACATGAGAGAATTTTTTTGGCCGACGCGTTTCAAACCAAAAAGTGTGGTTCAGCATCAGGACCAGATGATGATTTCTACTGAAAGACTTTGTTTAAAGCACTAAATTCTTGCTTGAATTCACTAGTCTTTTCATTTGCCTCGCATTAACAAGTGAAAGATTCAGTTTCTTGCTATGAGCTCTCACAATATATTCCACTCCATCCTTGAACAAGTGGTACTTGTTTTCATGACGATAGAAGATTGATTTTCTATCATAAAGGTAAGGACCACCCAAAACAATCCCTGATATATCAAGTGGTACAACATCTAATTCAACTTCATCAATGAAGTTTTTTGTGATTGCAAACCGAAGAATACATTTTCTTGTAACTTGTAAGTTTGTGTCCTCCATATCCAATCCAATGGATATGGCTTGGGATGTAAAATCGTTTCAAGATTAAGTTTCTTGACTAAATCATCAGATATCAAGTTGGCTTGAGACCCACTATCAAAAAGTGTGGCGATTTTTGTATGTTTTGAGATTACCCTCACATGAAATAATTCAATCCTTTTTTCTTCTTTTGGAGTACTAGTGTGACAATTTGATATACTAGTGCTAGCAATGAATTATTTTCCTTTTATCCCCATGGACATAATTTTAGTTTCATCACCCGAATTGGATCCCAAATGCTCTTGAATGACGACAACCGTCTTTTCTTTTCCTTTGTTGTTGAATTTCTTAGGCCTCATCTCAAGATGAAGCTTCCAACAATTAGTTTCATCATGACCCTCTTTGGAACAATGTTTACATATTGTTTTCTCTCCTTCCTTTTTAATGGATGCATTTTTATTTCCCTTGAAACCCTTTTCTTTTTCTTTACCCTTAAATGGATTTTGCTACCTTCTTCTAGATTTTTTTTTACCTCTTGCCTCAAGATGAGTGGCTTGCACATACACATCATCTAGATTATTGGGATTAAACATTAAGAGAGTATGCCTAAGGTAACTGGTAAACCCCCTATGTACTTCAACAATGTGTCCTGTGATTGAAAATCTACACCTAACTTTAGAGACCTTTTTTTGAATTCTTGGGTGTAATCTTGCACATTTTGACCTTTAAGTTGTCTAAAGTTCTGCCAATTCATGATGGCTTTTTGCATATAATCTAAAGGGTAGAATTGTCTTTTAATTTCAACAATGAAATTAGACCAAGAAATTGAGATCTTACCGTGTTTTTTTTTTTTTTTTTTAATCTCCTCTCCTGTCTTTGATTCCCACCATACTAGTGCTACAACCTCCATTCTCAAGGAAGCTAACTGAATCTTTATGTCATCCTCTTGAAGGTTTTGAATTCTGCAATAGACCTCCAACTGACAAATCCAATTATCAAGCCTCTCTGCGTTCACTTCACCATTATATATGGGCAACTTGAATTTAACATCAAGTTTTAGTAAGGGTGATTTACCAGTTCCTTTTGAGGTATGTTGATGAGTATGAGTAAGGGTTGTGTTAGTGGAAGAGGGTGAAGATGCCTATGAAGAAGAAGATGAAGAAGATGGTGGAGAGGGTGGAGGATTACCTCCATTTCCATTACCTACTCCCGAATAATCTTCTCCTTTGGGGGTTTTGGAGCTTTCACCTTGCAGCTTGGTATTCCTCTCTTCATAGAAGACCTTCACCATATCTGTCATATCAAAGAAAGCTTTCCTGAAGACCTTCCAATCTTCTGCCATGTTTGTAGGTTCTCCTTCATGATCCATACTCGCTGGAGCCTCAACTGGAACTTGAGGAAGAACTAGTCTTGGATATTGTGGCTGTAACAACCCTAAAGTAGCTATCTAATTAACTTTAACATTAAATTTAAACTATGAAACCTGGGCTTACCTGTGGTAGAAGTAGGCTTACCGCAACAGGGTTTTGGGGACGACTCTCCTCCCAACCGTAGGCTCAATTGTGCAGGATTCTGCTACAACTGGCCACCCCCGAGGCCTCAATCAACGACTACTGCCAGTGCTCCTAAGTCTTAGTATACCATTCTCCCAAGAGAATGAAAGATAGTGTCTCGGAATGATAGAATGCAAGAATGCCTCTTATCTTCCTCACCATCTATTAAATAAAACAACATTGGATGGGGAACCACATGCACACACTCCATGTGTCTACATGCAACTTGATTTTTAGCCATTTGTTTTATTTCTTTACTTTTCTTTTGATTTTTAGCTTTACTGATTCTTTTTATTGCTTTCTTTGTTTTATTACTATTTATTCTTATTTAGAGTTTTAGTGTAGTTATTA
>APFE031534419.1:0-14283 GCA_000404065.3 Pinus taeda | reverse complement strand
CTTCCCCTTGACCCAACTTCAGGGCTTCCAATCAGCTTCCCTTCTCCTCTTTTGAGTTTTAACCTTGTAAGCATGACATAAACTTGCAAATAGTTAAATCCTTCTTGAATAAAGAAAACCTAGAGCTCTGATACCAAAAATGATCTGATTAAGAATATTAGTTTTGTTGTGCTAAGATCCTCCTTAGATTATAAAAAAAATGCTATTCATGTGCTTAAGGACTCATGAGTTTATTGCAAGTGAAAATGAGTTTTATCTTAATTTTATGAGCAATTTTAACATAAAAAAGAAACTGAATAACAACATATAAATGTACAGAACATCACCAACAATAGATCACAACAGGAACATGATGAAGGAGTTCACCCCTCTTGGGCTACGTCTCCTTGGTCTAACTTCCAATGGCATGGGCCTCTCTGTTATGCTCAAATGTGTAAAAAGATGTGTTTATAATGCTCAAATGCTTCTGTAACCTGCTCCAATGAGTCCAACATGTCAAAAAATAGCTACCTAGCCTCTTTCTACACCCAATTTAGTCGAAAACTGGAGAAGTTATGACCTCTCCTAGTTTCTCCTCTATTTGCTCTACAATTTGCCCAAAATCCGACACTGAACCCTTATTTTCGCTTCGATTTCCGCTAATAAGCCACCAAATCCACCAAAATCCGGGTGCATTTGTCGGATAGTTAATTTGGCAGCTGAGGCCTAAAATGTGGAAATTTAGGGTCATATGGGGGGGCATGCACCCAGGGGCTAGCCCTTGGCGTTGACCCCTTTTCCTCCGACAGTCACGTAAAATGTTGGCGGTTAGGTATAAGGTGTTCACATGGCGGCAACGCTGACATTTTTCCCCGGTGGTCAAGTGGTGGCGGTGACACAAATTGTTGGCGGCTAATGGTGGGAGTGTTCACATGGGGCAGTTAAGTCCGTGCCAACCCCTAAATGATGTAGCTACAAACTTTATAACAAATGTTTTTTCATATTGGTTAAGTAACAACTTGTGTGGTGCAATGGTAACGACATTGGATTTGAGTTGAGAGGTCACGGTTCGACCCCCGCTACCTCTGTCCATACTATGGCAATGTTTTTGGTGGCCTCCGGGGCTGCCACGTGGCAGCCTTTGGCTGGGCCACGTGTTAGCCCGTGGTTGGCCCCATTAAAATTTGACCAATAACAAAGCAATACTTCTCATGATTTCATTAGCTGAGAAGCACTTTGACCAAGTCATTGTCCATCTCACTTGCCTAGTCAGCACCATGTCAGTAGTACGGAATGTCCCTTTTTTTTTAAATTCCCCTGTTTGGGAAAGTGAACAAAACTCGTTACTGGAGTCGTACAGAGTTCGTTTCGCATGAAATGAGTTGCTCCGTATTCAGGATGACAAGCACTATGTAGTAGTCCAGGTTCCACACCAGTTTGAAAACTTTGTATTTTGAGCTATTTTTTGAGCACTTGATTAGTAATGGAGGGAAACACAATTTTCCTAGATGCCATGAATATGTTATTATGTGCAATGAGTAGATTAAATTTTCCATGAGATCCAAATCTAAAACATTCCAAAGTCGCGTTCTACCTCTAAGCACCTAGTGATCCCGATTGCAACCAATGGACCTCTTTCACTAGATAAGCCTTTAGAAACAATTTTTCATCCACCTAATGATGTTCTTTGTAAATTGACACATAACCCTAATGTGTGGGATGCCCAACACTATAATATTGTTGAGGATTTAGCCGAAGCACCCTGTCCATGCCTACTTTGGAGCTTTTCCAAAGCTATCCTATGCAACACAAAGCCTTATTAAACACTATAAGTGGGATTGATCCCTCAGAGTTGAGTTTGATTATGTTTGACATTGATGTCCCTTTCTTTAGACTCTCCCATCAAGTTTCTTTTCAGATCCTAGTGTGTGTCTTCAAACAATATGTACATCACAAACCTATGGATGAACGACCTTTTACCTATGCTATGGCCGCATCATGCTAGAAATATCTTGGTTCTCCAACACTTTTCAAGCCAAGTGAATTGCTTCAAGCCTTTGATGGACATACCTTTTTGCCTCAAGGTATTATTCCATCATTTTCTGTCAAGATAGGGGAAACACCATGGCCATATATGTTGAAGTTATTAAAGACCGTTGGATTATACCTTGTTTCTTAGTTATAGCCGGTTTTATGCTATGATTGTTGTGATATCATTGGTTTTCTATGTGATTCACTTTCCTCATGAAGGAAAAGTTGTCACGATTGATCAACTTGAGTATTGTTTTTCGATAACCAAGTATACCTCTAGGAGCACTATTGTGCCATTTATGAGATATAACGCTTTGGCATATGCGAGTCTTAGTGTGGGACTATTTAAATCCCATCAGTTGTAGGTATTTTCCCTACAACCCCACCTGATGTTCCATCTACCTCTGCCGCTCCTATGCATATGATATCTTCCATCACCAATGGATCCCATAGATCCCCTGACTTTTGGGTGGCTCCTTCTCGTTCAAAGGTTGATCAATATGGTGAACACATTCCTTTAAGTCTAGCTGATCTCTCTGACCAATGCATTTAGTCAACATCTCACACTTTGAGTCAGGTGACACCTCTCAAGAACCACTTGATCATTCTCTTGTTCCCATCTAGATGTTATACCATTCATTGTTTCATAAGTTTCTGGATATCAATCTTCCTACTGATGAGGCCATCATCAAAGTCATGTCGATCTCTCATCGTCCCTAGGGAGAACTGCATCATTAATCATATTTCCTTCCTTGGTTAGACAAGTTGGATGAGTCACCAAATATTGGTTTCCTCTGGCCTTGCTGAGTGGTCCTAGTCCCCAATCATGTTAGATGATGTTTCTTAGAGGGAAACTTGGCAAACATTTAGAAGACTATACCCATCAACATATCTATTAAAGAAGGCACAATGGAAAATATCGTGATTGGAGCAATTTATACCCCTCGAGAGATTGAAATTTACATTGTCTTTTCAAATAATTCCATGATGTTTTTGCTTGGTCTAACAAAGAAATTCCTATAATTGACCCTCATATCTATAAATAAGAAATTAATGTTAGGTAAACTTGAATAGGGGAAAGATTCAAAGTTGACTGGGAAATAGTAATGGTTTTGGGCGTCCATTTTTTTTGGTTTCCCAAGGTTTTGTGCCCATGGGTTGCATGCAATGGAGCCTTTAAAAGGATGGAAATAACCTATTGTAATGGGATAGAGGATGTGAGTGGTGAAGGCTCACTTGGCCGACTTGGTTAGGGATTTGGCCAAGGATGTAATGGAATTATATTAGCTGGATTTTTCCCAAGTGTTTGGGTTTTCCCAGGGTAAACACTCTGTGCATGTTGTGTTTATGGTTTGTGTTTATCGCTGGTAATAATGATCTTAGTAATTTTTTATTTTCTCTCTGGTAAAAATTTTAACGTTTGGTATCAGAGTTAAGAATTGGCTTCAGGGGATGCCTTTATTGCCAATGGTTTATATGGCCTAATGAATAAAGCATCATGCAAGTTTAACTTTGCTTTTTAAGTTTATCACATAGTGGTATGATGTTATGAGCCATGGTGCCAAGGTTTTTCTAGGGGGATTTGGAGCTGGTTTTGGTAGCGGTGCAGGATTGAAGGGAAATCAAGAAGAAAGTGGGCCTCTGTAAATTACATCTCTGACTGAGAAAAGAAAGATCTAGGAAGAGGGTAGTAGTGGTAGCAATGGAATTATGGTGGAAAAGGCCATTTGCAGTCACATCACTCTACTTGACGACGTCTGCATGTGGGAGTGAACTCATTAGTACTATGCTACAAATGATGGATACTTGTGCGAGCATTGTGACTAGGTTGGCAAGAAAGAATGATAAATTTTGATTTGAAATGAGCTGTGCCAATGTCAAGGCCTATTTTAAAGGCAACATATTTCATGGTGCTGGGAAGTGTGCCTGCAGCAGCTGACCCATCGCCATGGAAGTAGTAGAGTGTTTAAGTGGTGCTACACATGGTTTTTGTGTTATGGATCATGAAAGATACACTATTATGGTTTAAGATCTAGATTCAAGATTGGTTGGCGTGGTGGTGCTCGTGGTCAAGCTGGTGGTCATAAGTTGTGGAGGCATGTGGGTTTGGATCTACCATAGTTGAATTATCTAATGTTGGTTGGTAAGGTTAAATAACAAAGATAAGTTGTGGGATTCATCAAAGTCTATGTAAAAATTGTTGTGTGTGGTAGAAACATTTCAATTGAAGATATGTTTAAGGAGCCTTCGAAGTCCATATCCTAACATTTGACAGAGAGAGGCACGAGGAGGATTATTGCTCATAATTGATTTGAGCTATCATTATTTTGAGCCAAGAAGCACATAAGAATAAATATTATTAGTGCATATGGAATCACTAAACGAATGGCGACTACTTAGGTTGGTATCATAGTTTACAATGTTTAATGGGCATCAAGTTGCTTTGATTTCGACATACTCATAGTGCTCAACAAGGCAATGGATGATGGAGTTGATCTTATTTCATTGTCTGTCGAGGGAAGCATTGTTCCTTATTATTTGGACAACATTGTGGTGCTATACAGTGGGGTGTGTTTATGTTTGCATCGACAATAAATAATGGCCTTGAAGATGAGGAAATTAGTAACATGGCTCCCTAGATAACATTAATGGGTTCCAAAGCTATGGACTATGAATTCCTCCCATAAATTTTGTTGGGAAATGATAATTTTATCTAGGGTACTTCAATGTATAGCGACAAGGATTTGGAGGGTTTGATACATGTTGAGATGCATAGGAAATACAACATGCATGGATATTGAACAAGACACTCTGATGTAAAACTATGTGAACATGAATGAGTAGATATGAAGGTGCATGCTGGAGTTGGAGGTGTGTGATGGATCTAGAGGCTATGGTGTGTAGGAACACATGGAGAGCAACCTCATGTGCTGGTTGTAGCAATGGAAAAGGGGAGGATGATGGCATAAGTGTTAGGAAAACAACAATGAATATATATAATATATATATATATATATATATATATAATATATATATATATATAGATATATATAACAGGGTCAAAAATTATTTCATGTAAATGGCCATATTGTTCTAAGGAAGTTGGCTGGTAAGTTTGTGTGTTAGGACCTAGGTAAAGTGGGGCATGTGGATACCCTAGGTATAAACTTTGAGGGGGGTGGGGGGGGGGTGGGTGGGAAGGGCTAGAGTGAGCATGGATAACTCACTTGACTTGTTTTGTTGGATTACGTCAATGGGAAAAAATCTCAAGGTTTAAGGAGGGGTTGTTTGGTAAAATTTACACAGGGAAAGAGTCAAAGTTGACTGGGTCAATAGAAGTGGTTTTTGGCCCATTCTTTTTTTTGGTTGCCCATGGTTTTCTGCCCATGGACTACATGTAATGGATCCTTGAAAAGGTTGGTAGGAACTCTATTGTAATGGGCTAGGGATGCGAGCGATGAAGGATCACTTGGTTGGCTTGGATAGGGATTTGGCCAAGGACCTAATGGAATTCTGTTAGCTAGGTTTTTCCCCAGGGTTGAGGTTTTTCTAGTGTAAACACTATGTGCATGTTGTGTTTATGGTTTGTGTTTGTTGTTGGTAATAATTATCTTATTTTTTTTTTCTCTCGAGTAATTTTTTTAACAATTATGACGTATGATGGAGCTAAGCTAGTTAGGAAAAATATCAGGAAGGTTAATCCTTGTAAAGAGATGTCATCAAAGTAGAGGTTCAAGAAATCTTAGATTCTAGTTTCATTTATTTGGTACCCTTGACAGAATGGGTCTCTAATCCCATTCTAGTAGATAAGAAATAAGGGACAATTAGGGTTTTAATCAATGATAGGGAAATGAAATTTAGATTTCCCAAAGGATAATTATCCAATCCCTTTTATCGATCAAATTCTCAATGAATTTGATGAAAATGCTATATTTTCCTTTATGGACAGATTTTCTGGCTATAATCAAATCTAGATCAAACTAGAGGATTAGCACAAAATTTCCTTTATATGCCCATGGGGAACATTTGCATATTGAAAACTACCTTTTGGTCTTAAAAATGTTGGTTACACTTTCAAGTGGCCCAAGTCTTATGCATTTCACAACATCAAATACATCGTCAAAGTCTATCTAGATGACCCTACTGCTCGATATTTCCAACATGAGGATCATCTAGCCCATTTTGGGGAAGTATTTCTTTGATGTTGTCATTATAGGATTCGTATAAATTCACATAAGTCTGTTGGAAATAATATTGAGAGGGGGGGTGAATCAATATTTACAAATCAATAACTTTTTCATTTCCATAATCATATTTATATATGCTACTTCAGTGAAGGGAACTCACGTGTGCACGCAACTGTTCTTAAGGCAAGTAGCATATATCCAGTGGAATTGTGACTTAGTTAATTCATCATATGTTGATCTTTAATTAGTGCATCTGTACTTTATTAAACATTAAACAATAACCATGTGTAGTAATAATAGAATAAACCATCACACATAAGCAACACACATGAACACCAAAATTTAAGGTGGAAACCCAATGTGGGTGAAAACCACCTGTTGCTACTGTCTCTGTCTTCTTTAAATAATAATAAAATCTATTTACAATCTTGTACTAGTGTAGACTCATACCAGTACACAAGCACTCACCTTCATAACGCTACAACCTTCTCTCGTTCTCTAGCTTCTTCTGGAAGGGAGCTACAACCCCCTAATTCTTGTACTAGCTAATATATTTACTAGTACGTAGGCTCTGACCTACAGAAGGCTACAACCTTCACTTGTTCTCCAGCTGCTACTGGAAGGGAGCTCCAACCCCCTAATCAAATCACCAACCACTACTGGCATGAAGCTTCGACTTCCTCACTAAAGGATCCAACCCTTAGTATCCTCTAGGGACCATGTTTCATAAATTTTCACACTGGATAATCCTGGTAAACAATACTACAAAATGAAAGCCATGTTTCATCAAATTTTCATACTGGACCCATTAGTAACATTGAAGCTCAAAATCAATCACCACTGCAATACAACCATCAAATACATCTGCATCAGCCAATCACTGAAATCCAATCAATCTCTGATATAACTGAAACCTAATCATCAATCTCTAATATAATCATAACCGAATCAATCAATCACTGAAACCTCTGGCATACTGAATCAAACAATCACTGAAACCTTTGACATACTGAATCATACAATCACTGAAACCTCTGACATATTGAATCAAACAATCACCGAACCTCTGACACAACTGAATCAACAATTCGTTTAAACTTAATCAAATTTCAACCAAACAACTGGAACAAACAGATCATTGTAACCAGTACATGGATCTGAACCTAGATCACTGCATCAACAACCAGAACTAACTGTAACTTCAAAAGGCATGTGTCAGAATGTATATGCTCCTTCAATGAATCCAACCTGCATTTATACGCTACTTCCTTTAGCCCAACCTACGTATATCTCTAAAGATACTGAATCATAAAACCTCTGAACCACAAACTGTACCAATCAATGACATTCTGAAGATCTACTGCCATGTTACAAAGTTCTAAACATACAGCAACAAGGATCACCCTTCCTTCTCAATCAATCAATCAATCAGACTCAATTTCCTTATACATTCAGTTCTACTTTCAGATCTAAGGAGACATCATTGACAAACAATAGTAATACAACAACAAAACAACATTCAGTTCTACTTTCAGATCTAAGAAGACATCATTGACAAACAACAGTAATACAACAACAAAACAACAATATTGATCTGATAGATCAGTTATCCCTCAACATCAAGCTTTTCTTTTGCATATGCTACTTAGAAGAGCCGAACCAGTGTGTATACGGACCTTCACCAAAGCGAACCAACATATAGTTCTACAAATACTTACTTATAACTTCGGTGTAATTCCCGACTTCATACATACCCAGATCATCACATATAAAGGATAAAACATGTGTTAGCAATCAAATATAGCCCATCCATTATCGGATCACATAATGATAAGTCATTATGATCCTGATCCATCATTAGATCTCATCCATTATCAAACACTCAGGTGCATACTTAGTTCAGATCAAGCTAAGCATCAGAAACCCATAACATGCATATTTGCTTTTGATCTAACACTTCATAAGATATTCATTGCTTCTACACTTATCCCTTTGATCTTCTCCTCATATAGTTTTAGGCCTTTCTCAATACCTTGGACCAAAACCACTTAGGACCAAATACCTCGGACCAAATACCTCAAACCAATACCTTGGACCAAATACCTCGGACCAAATACCTCAGACCAATACCTTGGACCAAATACCTCGGACCAAATACCTTGGACCAAAAGCTTGGTTTTCCAACATGTACGCTCTTTACCTTCTGTGGGAGTGCGTGTATACGTATATGCTCTTTTTGTTTTGTGGACTAGTGTGTATACGTTGTTTTGACTAAGTGGACCTGCGTATACTTCTTAAACTGCTTTACATCAACCTTTTCCTTTACTTTCTTTATTTTGATCAAAAGACCTAAGTTCCATCTTCCTGTTCTTCTATACCAATGTCTTGTTACTTCTGAATAGACCTATTACACTATAATTTGCCATATTACTTCTGAAATGATTCCTTTGAATTGCCATGCATTTTGTCACATCTGATATCTCTCCTATAGATTCATCTAGTTACGTAGATTCATCTAGTTACCATATACAAGTGACTTGTTCTGCTACAAGTGGGTTCCCATCAAGTACAACACATGTATCATAATGCCAACAAAGTATGTATTTTGTGCATGGTCTAGGAGATGTCTAAGCTTCATTGTTTCCAAGGAAGGGATCCAAGTTGACCCATCTAAGGTCAAGGCTATCATCAATTTTCCTCCTCCATGTACTCTTTGCTAGCTTCAAGTTCTTCAAGGAAATGATGATTTCTTGTGTAGGTTTATTGCCAACTAAGCTCAGATAATGAAAGGTTTTATGCATCTATAGAAGAAAGGTGTACCTTTCGTATGGGATGACCAAGCCCAAAATTATTTGGATGCTTTGAAACAAGTCTTATTATCTACCCCATTATTGAGCCCTCTTGATTTTAATCAAGACTTTTTGCCTTATCTCACAGCCTATAAATCCACCATTTGTATGGTTCCTATCCAAGAGGATGAGATGCATAATGAACCCACCAATTACTATCTTAGTAAAGGCATTAATATATTGGTCCAGAGATTTGTTATTCCCACTTTGAGAAGTTGGCTTTGGAAGTAGTTGTTATTGCCCATCGTTTATGACATTACATACTATTGTGAAAGACCATGGCAATCATTTACTTCAACCCCATAAAACATATCCTTATTCTACAAATAATTTGGGGAAAGTAATCAAAATGGATTCACATCCTTCAAGGGTTCAACTTGGAGTTTGTGGTTACTAAATCCAAGATATTTTTGGCTTTCACTAAGTTAATGTTCAAGTTACCTAGAATTGATGTAGAAATTGTGGTTGAGGATACGTTTCCTGATGAATCCTTATTCCTTATTAGCTCTCTTGATTCATGGAATGGGATGTTCTAGTTTATCTCCAAACTTTGTGGACCTAATGGTTAAGAACATGTGTTTCCTCCTAAGAGGTCACAGGTTCAAAATGAGAGGGGGGTAGAGTATGTATGCCTTTGTAGACTTAACAGTCAGATCGTTTCATGGAGGTGGGTCCCTTGTCCCTTGGTCTGAATTGTCTCATGATGAATGTTGGCATATATGCCATCAGGCTAAGCCTTATGTGATTATTGATGATAGTCTCTACCACTGTAGATTTGATGTGGTGTTACATCAATGTCCAACTCATGAGGATCTCGAACGAGTCTTAAATGATTTCCATGAAGGAGCACGTGGTAGTCATTTATCTAGTCATGTAATTGCCTAGTAGAAAATTTTTCTCATAGACTACTTTTGGCCATCAATCTTTAAATATTGTATTAACACAGTCCAAAAGTGCCATTTGTGTCAAATATTTTCTAAGAATATGCATGCTCACCCTGTTCTTCTTCACCCTATGGTTATTGTCAGACCCTTCGTTGAATGGGGCCTTGATTTTATGTAGTTTAACACAACATTGGAAAATGGACACCACTACATCATCGTCGTAGTTTAGTATTTCACTAAATGGGCTAAGGACATGCCTACCTTATTTAACAATCATCCCCCCATGGAATTATTCGTATTCAACCACATCATCACTAGGTTTGGGGTACCCAAAAAGGTCATGATGGATTACAATTCACATTTTTTCAATCATATGATCACAAAATTAACAACCAAGTTGGTTTTTCGTCAAGAAAACTCAACCCCCCATTATCCCCAAGCTAATAGACGAGTAGAGGTCGTTAATCATGTCTTGAAAACAATGCTCCAAAGGATGGTAGATATTCATAAGAGAAAACGAGATCTTATGCTTTTTTCCACGTTGTCGGCCTATCAAACCTCAGTAAAGAATTCCATGGGCTTCACTTCTTTCTAATTGGTTTATGAGTGGAGGCTATAATTCCTATTGAGTGCGAGATTCCATATTTGAAACTAGCCATTGAACTTCTACCTAACACTTTGACCGAGGAAGAATGTCTCTTACATTTTGCCTATCTTGATGAATAATGTCGTTATGCTTCCATAACTAACAATACTCAACTTCGTGTCTTTAGAGAAGGTGATTTGGTTTTGGTTTATGATCGGAATCATGATAATTGCGGTGCAGGTAAGCTTGAACCTCTCTAACATAATACGTATATTGTTAAATGTGTTCTCCAAAAAGGGGTCTAAGAGTTAGTTGATTGTGATTTAAACCCTTTATCAGAGCCACGTAATGGGCTCTACCTTAGAAAGTACTATGTGTAATTATTCTAACTAAATGGTGCTTGTACTTATTATACATAGGTTTGAATGTGGTGTTCCTTTCTCTTTTGAATTTGTGTATTAACAGTTATTTTGTGTGTTCTCTTCTGCATGGTGCTTGATTAGAAGATGTCAAGTACCTTTGTGGTATACATAGGCTTTGCAGATTGTGCTAGTCATGGTACTAAAAAATTATTTTTTGTTGCTCGGGTTTTCTTTTCATCCACTGATGAGCTTGTGATTTTTGAGATAATTTATCTTGGTGCCGTGACCAACAATGTGGCAGAATATTGTGTTGTCATTGAAATTTTGTCAGAGGCTATTTTCCTTGGCATACATCGCTTCATTGTTAAACTTGACTTGAAACTCATAGTATCTTAGTTGAATCATGTCTATTAATTGAGAAATGTAAATCTTGTTTCACCATCATTTGATGGTACATCTCCTAAAACGACATTTTTCTACCATTGCATACATTTATATTCCTAGAGACTCTAATACATTAGTTGATTCATTGCCTAATTATGTCTTAAATTGGAATTTTCCCATTAAGTATGTAAATCACACATAGCATACATTCATCAACAACATAAATGAAAATATTGATAAGAGAACATTTATAAGTGAACATCATTGAAAATGTCATAGATATACCATAGTTCGGAAAATAGTTTTTACATCATCTATATTGTTTGGGTACACCAATGAAAATTGGGAATATAAGGGCCAGTCTCATAAGCTAGTACATGTGAAAAAACTACTTCCCAGAAACACCATCCTAAGAAGCTAATTGACTCTGTGTTGGAGATAACATAGCACAATGTGAAAAATACGCCATAGGAGGCCTTGACAATGAGAGGATCACACCACCGTGGTGTGTCTTTACAGGTGTGGAGGGATATAATTGATAGATAGTGGTTGTATCCCTAGAGATAACCCTTCCACGTTGTGTGTTAACTCATGCAAGCCATCGTGCTCTTATCCCACCTCCTCCTTAGATTCTTTACATCCACTTCATGCAACTATTCCTCAAAAATATAGCAGTGGTTGAATCAATGGTCGTGCCAGTCCCACATCTGCATATCAGACCACACAAGTGTTGGTGACTATGTATCCATGAAAAAATACAAAAAAATTGAAATATTCCAAAAACCTAAATACATTAAAATATCACAAAAAATCCAAAAGTAAATTTATTTCTTACCAAGTGCACCCTAGTGCATGCTAGGGGGTAGGACTAGATCTGTATTGTTCACAAAGGTGATACCCACGTATGCATAATCATCAATGGCTAGGATGAAATCCTTCAACCATATAAAAATAAGTGGTCAAACCATTTCTCAACATGTCCACCCTATAGTCTTCCCATTAACTCGATTAATCATACCATACATGAGTTTGAATGATGTGGCTCAGGGTATTCTACCCTCAGTATCATACTAGGAACTTTCTCTAAGAAAAATGAGGCTAAGATATTTCCATAACCAAACTGTTTCTGTCTTCTGGCCAAGCAATAGGTTAGTTGGCCTTCATATTGGCTAGTAAGCCCTTACACTAGTTGAAAATAATTGTTTCCATACACCATAAAGTAAGATCCATATGAGCTTTAGAGGCTAAGTAAGGTGTCGAATATTTGACTGTTCGTAATATAGTGAAGAGAATCATTTGGAAAGTCAGGTTGGTGATGTCCCTAATAAGTACCATGTTGCTCACTTTTTAAGATCATTGGTGGGCCCCAGTATTGTAGCAATAATGCTGCAACTCCTGGGACTCCCTTCTTTAATTTTATCAACCCGGTAGTTCGTAGCAAACTTGGAAGCGACGGTGCTGTATGCACAAGTACTAGCTCTTGCCGCAACTGTCACTTGGTTAGCTGGCACAAGTTCGCTAGGAGCTTAAGCCAACTTCTATGAGCTCTTAGAAGAAGCTTTTTAACTGATGGATGAAAGCTAACTCAAAGGAAGCTAATATACTTGCGGAAAGAAACTGAAAGCCAAAAAGAAACGCGAACCCTAGCAAACCCTAATTCTACCAACTAGTCCTATTGATGCAAGAAGGAAGATGCAAGCTACTGAATGAGATGCCATTGACTTCAGAAGGTAAAATGCATGTGTCTAAGCTACTTTTATAATCAAATCTGAAGAAAACATCTTTTTGGATTTTTGAATGAGTTTGTAGGATTATTATGCATGTGCTCTTACTGTTTTTGACTGTGCAAAGGTGGATCAAGGAGGAGAAATGCTTGGAAAAGGTTGGGAAGGTTCAGAGAGGGTCTAAGGAGTCCCTAACACCCTTCCAGAGAGTTTCACAAAGTTTGGCTATCAGAAACCTCATTTGTGAGCTTCTACAGGAAGTCTGCAGGGGTTCTAAAGGATGTTCAGGAATTTCTACAAGATGTTCAGAAATTTCTACAGGATGTTTTAAAAAATCAGATTCTAGAGGATGGATGAGTGAGGGAAGATGCATGAATGGATATGGAGGTAGGATAGGGGTATGAAGTGGCCTAGGGACTGGTGGATGGAGTGGTGAGAAGGTGTAGAAGGCTGAATTGGCTCAAAGAAGGCTGAAACAATGATTGCACAAAAAGGTAGGGTTACGTGGGCAAGAGGACAGATGTGAGACGAAGAATCTAGCTAGGAGATGGAACAGATGGCTCTGATGAAGCTTAGGTGGATGAAAGAGTGGTAGAGATGCTATGAACTGTGTACATTCAACTGAATCAACAAAGTCTTGCAACTAACCAAAGTCCTAGCTAATCTAATCTAGCTAATAATAAAGTGAACGAAAAACAACTTTATTTGAAGGAGAACCATATATATCAACTATGCAATGAGACATTTCAGAGATCTGAACACATAACCAACTTCTGCAAATGGAAACAGTACACTAAGGATTGCATGGTAAAGCAAACTAGTGTTTTTGTTTGGGACAACACAGTTACTTCAATTCCAGCCCCTGATCCAATAAGGGAGAGGTGAAATCGAAAGTGTTGTTGACCCTTTTCTAGAGCTTTTTTCCCTGTTATTAACTTATCAAACAAATCTAGACATGAAAAGCTAATTTAATCATAAAAAAACAACCTAAATAACAAAACAATATTTAAATCTAAATAGCAAATTTTATTCTAAGAATGCAGCAAAGACACATGAAAGTGAACAAAGGAGGTACTGGGCACTTGAGATGGGCCCAACCCCAAGAGCTACAGCCTCCTAAGAGAGATTTAGAGCTGGTACAAAGCTGGATTCATCTTTATTGAGCAAGAAAAGAAGAGTTACATCAAAAACTGTCCGCAAGGGAAACTTGAAAAATGTGCTGAAATGCAAAGCTAATCTACTGACTAAAATCGAACTACAAACTAGCTAACTTCTGCCTACAAAGTGACTAACTACT
>APFE031534415.1:0-14616 GCA_000404065.3 Pinus taeda | reverse complement strand
GGAGCTACAACCCCCTTAACTCTTGCACTAGCCAAGATACTAGTACGTAGGTGCTGGCCTACAGAAGGCTACAACCTTCTCTTTCTTCCAGGGACCATGTTTCATCAATTTTCAGAATGGATCCATGAACATAAAGAATCAACCAATCTCCTTTTCACAAATTAGATCTGAATCAAGTAGATATTCTTCTTACAGTTGTACCCAGAAAACAGTACCAGTAACCACACAGCAGAAACAAAACCCAGAACACAGCAACAATAAACAGAAGCAGCTAGATCACAACTTTAAAGCATATACGCTATTTCAACAGCTTTCAACATGCGTGCATACGCATCTGCATATGGAATAACCTGCGTATACGCGTCCTTACTTCACCGAAACTGCGTGTATACGCGCCTTCGCTTCACTGAACCTGCATATAGATCTATAAAGGATAACGCACTCTTCAAGACATTCAATCACTAATTAACCCAGATTATCAGACTCATCGATCAAGCAAGTGCCACATCTAGCAGATCAATTCATACACAGATAATATGATTCAAGCTTAAAGATTATAACCCCTGAGTAGAACTTATCCTTCCGTTTGCGCTAAGGTTCTTCTTTCATTCAGGTCTAGATCTGCAACATAACCAAATATACCAGCTCTAGCACTTTATCAGATGTTCAATAATAATTCAGATGATCCTTTGCCACATGATCTCCTTCCTCTTTTATAGTCTTAGGCCTTCCTCAATACCATGGTCCAAAACCATAACATTTCAATACCATGAACCCAAAACTAGGGATCAACACATCTGCCGAGACGCCTTGGTCCAAAACATAGGTTCAAATTCCAAGGACTAACTACCATGGACCAAAAATATGATCCCCAACATATACGCACTTTTGTAATGTATAACCCGCGTGTATACGGGCATTTTTCTAGATGAACCTGCGTATATGTCTTTTTCTTCTTTCTGAGTGCCTGAACTGACATATGTTACCAAAGAGAGTTGCCATCAAGGACAACACCTGTGCCATAGCTCCAAACTTGTGCCATAATGCCAATAGTCCTCCCGGGAAGAACTGTCATCCTCCTTGACTTCCTATAGAACTCCTACTGAGAAGGTCAAAAAAGGTAGTTTTAACTTCTCTGCCTTGATCATTGATCCAAGGTGGCTCAAACCAATGTGAAGTTACATCTGCTTCACAAAATTTTCATTTGTACCTATTTGACATACTGTCAACAACAAATATTAACAACAACAATATTACAAACAACAACTAGATGGCCTAAACTCCCGCTTCAACAAAAGAAATAGATTTCACATCTTGTGAACACCTCCATGTCTTTACAACTGCATACAAATGATTAACTAGATAACAAGCCAACAAAACATGTCTTTAAAACAATTGACCCTTCAAGTCAAGCATGTCTTTACATCTTTTTCTACATGCTTTTCCAAAGATGAAACACTTCATCATTATCTCCATCTTGGAGACCAAATGAACTTTTCCCAAGTCAATATTACATTACATGTATGCTTAAAAACAAAGGAATCAACCCTTCAAGTTAATTACACATACATGTTCAAATACAAGGAAATCATCAACATCCCTGTGTTCATGCATATCATGCTTATGCATGCATTTCATCTTTCAAATTTCGCTTAAGCACACTGTACTTTTGAAGCTGAAATGAAATATAATGTTGCAACAATAAAGTGAGTCTCCTACTCAACTTTTCCTTTCACCTTCTTGGTAAAAACCTACAACTTGCGTCTCGTTAACAAAGAAATGCATCCTACTGATTTGATGCATTTTCAAAATACATGCAATCTTAATTGGATAAGAACTCTAACCATTTCTTACCAATCCATTTCAAAGGTCCTTCCTTTGTCTGCACATCAGCATCAACATGTGAATCATATTGAAACACATCATTCATGGAATCTTCCTTTCCATTCCTGCCAATTTCTCTTTCCACCTTCTTCAAGTTTCGTGGAAGCATTGTTGGATTCAAAGTCCAACATTTTGTAGCAATATTTACTTGCTTATGGGAGTAAGTGCAACACATGTGCATCTTCTTGACAACATGATTTTCCTTATCCAATGGACCTTTGGCTTTTTTCTTCCATTCCTTCAAAAGTTTCATGTATGTGGCCATTCTCTTCCAACATCTAGAAACATTATGGTTATCAAAACCAAAAAAGGAACATGCAATTCTTTTCCAATGCTTATATGGAAATTTTTCATGCTTTACATAATAAAAAGGAACATGATTAGAACTATATTGATACCTTTCTCTTTCACCTTTATTGCCTTCATGAGGAGGTGAATTGAATGAATAAGTAGCTCCTTTTGGAACACCATCAACCAATTCAATGGTTTCAAAGTTTCCACAACTCTCTAATTCAAGTGTATGCTGATATACACCTTCTTTCTACAAAGTATGCTTCACACTATTGCATTCCCCAAGAATACAATCTTCACAATCTTGAGGTAGAAGACCTGCAATGAAACTCATTCTTGGAACTGTTTCAATGGCCCTCATGGCAGCTTTGGAACTTTCTCCATAAGACTGTCCATAGCCAAGACCCAAATACTTAAGCCATTCCTCAGCTATTATTGGTCAACAATACCTAGTGCATGTTTTCCCAAGCCTTTTCCTTCATATCCCATCTTGGACATTAACTTGGAACCTATGCCTCTGTTATGTTTTTCAAAAGAACCAATATAAACATTCTTAGAGGAAATTGAAGACAAAATAGAATTATTTACCTCTTCTTCAAGTTGATACTTGACTAAGCCTTCCTTTGAAACAAAGAGTTGTTTCTCCAACTCATACACCCTTTCCAGGTTCATATTTGCAATATGAAGTTGCCTCTCCATTTCCTGCAATTTGTCAGAAAGCAACTGCTTCTCTCCCTTCATGGAATTCAACTGCTTTCTAAGTATGATGCTCTTCCTTCCATCCTCATACATTTCTCTCACCATATCCATCATGGTGAACAAGTCTTGCTTCATGTCTTCATCAAAGACTCTTGTGAAGAAAGAAGAATTTGAGGACTCACTTGTAGAAGTAGTCATTATCAAATTAACAAAAGAACTTCAAACAAGATTAACAAAGAGCTTATTCAAGCAACCTTTTGCAACAAATCTCTTTTTCTTCAAGGATTTCCTTGAGGTCCTTGGGATACAAAGAATGCCTTCAACCCTTCTTCCTTCTTGTCCTCTCCTGGACTTAGCTAATAGTAGCTTTCCCTAAACCTTTGCAAACTCAAACAATAATCAGCTTACAAACAATCAAACAACTAAATTCTTTCTACTATTTGAACACCTTTCAAGTCAAACAAGCATATACTAGTACCACTTGCATCATGATGCAACCTGCTTCATGACCACCTACTCTAGTATAACTAGCTTTGATATCACCTTCTTTGAAGGTGGGATTAATCAACCTGAAGCTCTAATAACCCCTGATCTGAAATGGGGCACTAAAGACTTCTTGTCAGCTTACAAGAACCTCTCCCACCCCAAAGCTTATTAATTTCCAAGATCTAGCTTATGATTAACAAATTGTGGAATTGAAAGTGCTTGAAATAGGTGTATGTCTTTTGTTTGCCTTTAGATTATTCAAGTGCTTATGTTCATTTGCTTAAACTGATATGAAATGCATATAACAGTAAATAAAGTAGCAATTAAGTAAAAACATAAGACAACAATATAATATGGATTTCACCCTGATATCTTGGGTTCCACCTCCTTGAGCCCTAATCAACTTGACTAGGCTCTTTGAGATTATGGCTGAATTCTTTTACCAGCTCCATGCTCAACTCCATTGGTTTACAACTGAAGCTATGGGTTTAGAATACCATCTCATCCCACTAGCTGTCCATACTCTGCAGATAGATCTAGGCTTCTCTGGACTAGATTCCTTCAATCAACGCTTCAAGCTATCTTAAGCTCTAGCTTGCACCAACTCCCTCAGAATTCTCTTACTATCTCTGGAACTCCTTCTTCTGTCTTCATCACACATCAAACACTAAAAATAGCTTGATCATTTGATTTATTTGTTGTTCTCTTGGATCTGGCTCTTGCTCTAGCTCTCAGCTCTGGCTCTCACTCTAGCTCTTGGCTCTGGCTCTCGGCTCTGACTCTCGGCTCTAGCTCTAGCTCTTGACTCTCGCTCTGGCTCTTTGTACCTATTGACCCTCTGGTTTTCAGCAGCTACCTTGAGCTCTCTGGCTCTGCACAACTATCTTGAGCTCTCTGGCTCTATGCAGCTATCTTGAGCTCTCAATAGAGAGAACTCAATCCTCTGTTGCTAAATTTTTGTGAGCTCCCCTGTCAACCATGCTCTCTAGCTTTTGTGAGGCATCTTCTGGCTCTGCGAATTCCTATTCGTTCCGCTTTGTACCATCATTACTCTGTGGCTCTGTGGCTTCTTCTGCTCCCTATGGCTCTGCATCTAGCCCCTCTGGCTCTATCGCTCTATGGCTTTGCATCTAGCCATCTAGCTCTGCAAGTTCTATAATGAATTCCTATTACAAACGCCTGCTTACAGCATGGCAAGGAGAATGGGAGTTGTTCCACAGTCGACCTCTTTTTGGACTAAATCTCGAATTAGCAATATAATAGAAATACACAAGAAAAATGCATCATGGAGCATTTAATTAGACTTCAAATATATGCAATCACATCTACAAATCCATCAGGTCCACCATTCTATCGCAAATTGCAATCGCATAGGCATATGGCCAAAAACACCTAGTACACGAGAAATACATAGAAATCCCATAAATCTAGATTTCAAAAGTTATGAAATCGCATCCATAATTCCCATCAGGTCCACCTTTCATCGGCATATCGCAAGTCACATATCGCAATGTGCATTGGCCCTTCACATTGGGGATCACCGATCTCCTGATCTCCAATCACTCCAATCAGCGCCTCATCGGCTATCGGTGCATCAGCTATCGGTTATCAGTGCATCAGCCCATCAACACATCAGCTATTGGCTATCGGTGCATCGGCCCATCGACACATCATCTATTGGCTATCGACACATCGACCCATTGGCACATCAATTATCGGCTATCCGCCCATTGCATTGGCCCTTCGCAATGCTACAGGTCCTTCCCCTTGGGTTATGAGTGATGTGATAATCGCAATTGCATATCAATGCATCCTTTGGCCTGCTATCCGCTCCTTTGCTTTTCCACGATGTGATTTCCTTAAGGAACGCATATAAGCCTTAAGCCCATTTTCATAAGGATTTGCCTCCTTTTCTAAGGATAATGGGCAAACTTCTCTTTGTTATAAATTCTTCATCTGAAGTCCGTTTTAGCCCATTCAAATTGCATTAGATTTAGATTGAAGAGATGTATGCAATGGGATCATTTCCAAGAGCATCCCTTGACTTTCATTTTCCTCTGTGAGGAACATTTTTAGACTTAGAAGTATATTCTATATCCATTTTGGACCAGATTTCGTAGTTGTCGAGTTCTTATTTATGTGACTGCTTCTAGTTCCAATATGATTTTTCCTTCCTCGTCAAGTTCTGGAAATATTGTTTGAACTGGGAGCTTGTCACCTATAACCTTCCTTAAAAATGAAACATGGAAAACTGGGTGCACTCGAGAAGCTATAGGAAGCTCCAATTTGTATGCCATAATACCAATATTTTGCAACACCTTGTACAGATGTTATAGGAAAAATTTACCTCCTAATCAAATCAGAGGTGAAAGACAATATGACTGATGCAATGACCACAATTGCAGGCCCAGAATCCACACTAACTCTCTCTATACACTCACAACCTGCTTTATAAAGCTTGTTACCAAGAATAAAGAAGCGTTAGTCACCCTACTAACTCTAGTGGTTAGACTAGGGGGAGCGTTAGTGAACTTAAGTGATGTTCAAAAGGTTATGCCAATGAATCTACTCATAAATATCTAGATATTAAATCCCTAAATTTGTCCAAGAAAAGTAAGGAAACTCCAAAAATCAAGATATTTGAAGAAATTCTATTCTGAGAATGAAGGCAGGTAGGAAAAATCTTGTAAACAGGACAAGTTCATGGTATTTACCCTAATGAACTCTAGATGGAGTTTGGCAGCCCTAATTTGATTTCTATATAAACAACGAGAGGGCCATTGCAAAAGGGATCAGAGCATTTGGAAGGATATCCCATAGAGCTGTTGTTAACTGTCATATTCTTGAAGGAGCTAGCTGAAAGAAGGAGAGAGAGAGAGAGGGAGAAGGGGTAAGGAAGGCTGATATAATGGATTGTTGTAATCACTCTTCCATTCTGAATATAGAACTGTAGTTGTGTTACTTACTCCAAAGTGTTGGTTATACTGTGCATTTATTTGTTCATTCTGATGCTTGTCGAGTTGAGTAGTTAAGTTATACATTTATACATGTTTGTTAAGGATTCTTACATTAGTTTTCAGAAGCATATGCTATGATTGGTTTTCCTTGTCCTTTGTGTAGGAATTGTCTTGGAGCCGACTTAGAAGGAGTTCTTCTTACCGCACGAAAATCCCCAAGTGAATATAGAAGGAACCAAAGGCGATCCTCTTTTCATACCCTGTCAATTTATGTTTGATAGATGAACATGTGTGTAACTGGTAGCTTTTGTAGATAATATTACAGTCTGTCGAAGGTCCTGAGAAGGCCTTTGAGGGTAGTTTTCATCCCGTGCATTTTACCCCACAGCAGAATTGGCGACTCCGCTAGGGACTATACATCTAGTCCCCGGTTGCCTGGACTCCTCCCATATATTCTCTTTCTTCTATGAGCTTCCCACTTCTTCAAATCCTTTTCTGATCTGCCATATATCTTGTTGCATCCTGCAAGATTGCATTCTCCTCAGAAATTGATCCTAAAAGCCCTTTTTTTGAGCTACTTCCCTCACTGACGTAGGTTGCTAGTGTACATAGAGATTTATAAAGCTCTTTAACTGTGCACCAAAAGTCTCCCATTTCCATGTTTTTCAGAAGATTTTGTGGACCAAAAGGGAGGGAACTTGTCTCAGGGGCCTAAGTAAGTTCTGCAATAGTATCATGTTAACAAATTTGATGTCTTGAAATTTTATTTTTAAGAAAATGTTTTAGTTTTTCTCTCTTAAAAGACATTTTTTTTAAAGGAAAGCTGATAAACTGTATATCTCCTTTTGACGAAATAGTTGTAGGCTGCTTCATTTTGGTTTTTTGTAGTTGTTAGGGAATATTAAGAAAAGAAACTTTTGGTTATGCAAGTGTTGAATGGCTTTAGATCCACTGACGAATCCATGAATATGTGAAATGATACATGTGTAGAATAAGACTTGTTTGCATATGAAATTGAAATTTTTTTTCAAAGCATTGTTCTGCATGGTTTATTGAGTCAATAGTCTCACCATATTCATACGTCAACACCCCTACTGAAGAAAAATAAGAAAGTACACTAAAATTTACATTAAAATCAATCAGTTACTCTCTTTTGAGCAAACCAACATTAGCTAGATTAGGACCTTGGGATAAGCATGTGAGTGAACTTCCCAAGGTTGAAAATCAAAACTAGTGTCATTAACGAGTGAAAAATCCTTCTGCACTCATATTACCAAGACCACTCCACTAACAATAGAGCGAAATTCGAGACAACATCAGACTGTAATTGAAAGTAGCCCACTTTCTCTTACAACTCCTTTGGGCATTCTGTGTATTGGGGGTCCCTTCAGGGATTTTAGAACTGAGTCGGGGACTCAAGTACCCTGCTCACATAGGGTGCTATCTACGACTATGTCCCCCCTGGTAATGTCTATGATTTGAGGTATCTCTAGTGGCCAAAATTTCTAGGTAATTACACAGGGTGACTAGGACGGGCTGTCCCGGTACCTAAAATGGACGGTCCTACTTTGTCTTCAGTTTTTGGGAGGGTGCTCATCTTCACGAGAGTACTTGGCCCCTCAATCTGAGGTTCAGGCAAAGCTCAAAAGTAACCATAACCGTACATTTTTCCATCCTTCTTTGTTATTCATTGATAAACTGGGTTTCATCTCCAGTAATCGGCGCTTAGCAGACAAGGTATTTTCCCTCTATTCGTTAATTGACATATTTAGTGTATTTTTTATTTTTAGGTACCTGAGTACTATCGTTTTCGAGACTTTAAAGAATATCACATTAAAATATATTTGATAAAACTTAACAGTCATTGTGGCTACATCCGACCCTCATCATCAATCCAGACGATTGTTAGGACTTCCTCCACTCACTGTGGAGGATCTGCTGAGTTCCATTGACTCGTATTCCTCATCTTCAAGGAATCAGTCTCCTAAATCACACACAAGATCCGTGTGGATGACCAACAACTCTAGTTTTCCAGATGATTTCTTTATGGAAGGATTTCTTCCTCATTTTAACACTCTGCTTACAGATCTATTAGAACCTATTGTTACTCCCGCGGTACCAGTACTTCCTTCTTCAATAGGTGGAACTTTCCCATCTATCTAGTTGAAACCTCAAGGGTTGTGGAATTATAGAGACATTGTTGGTCCTCTACCACTTCCCCAACCAACGGTCATTACAGCACTGGTAATGTGGAATCCTACTATTTCATTCGTCCTAGGTTCTGCAACTCACATAACACCCTCTACAAGTGGAACCCAACAGATGCCAGGTTCCACTCCTATGGTGCCATAAAGCATACCTTTGACTAGTGCCAAATATAGTGCTCCATATAACACTCAATGCAGCACTATGGGCGTGGTTCCAATTTACCAACACCAAGGTCAGCCACCAATGTACAGTTCCAACCCCCAAATTCAAATATCTAGGGTGGTTCCCAATATGCACATGCTAGCAGGGAATGTCACAGTTCCCCCACCGTTCTTAGGCATGCATGGACAGTCGTTGATTGACATGAGTGTTCCCTCTATCAATCAAAGCCATATGGTTAGTTCTGTGTCGATTTGGAATCCAAAAGGGATTCCCACCCAATCCATGGGGGCACCCTACTCACAAGCTTAGATGAGTCAAGGGGGCACCGCTTATATTAGGGGCAACTTCATACCCTAGTATCAAAATCCTCATGGAAATCCAATCTACAACACCATACCGCAAAGAAACTATTACACCATGCAACCCATGTACACCATGGGGAACCAAACGATGGGAGGAGCACAAAGCCCCTCAGTTCATCCGTCATCAGCATGGTCCGAGTCAGGGGCACCCAACAATTTGCCTTTTTTGGCAACATTGGATATCCCCAACTTATACAAGTTGACAAATGACCCCATATACCACAAATTACAATGGCTGCCAATCCTGCATAAAATACCGATGAACATTCCTAAGTTTGACGAAAAACAAGGGGAGGATTCGGGCACTCATGTCACCACCTACAATCTCTGGTGTGTTTCTAACTCTATGATGGATGACAATGTTTATTTACGGCTTTTGCCCCACACCCTCACTGGCAATGCAGCAAAGTGGTATATTGAGTTACCAGGCACGTCAGTGAATACCTTTGACGCTTTAGTGATGGAGTTCCTAAAGCAATTTCAGTTACCTATCCATTATGAGATAGGGACAGAGCTCCTTACTTCGTTTCATCAAGATATCGCCACCCACATCTCTGATCATATCCATGAATGGAGACGTAGGTAGAGGTTAGTCAAAGCTCCCATCCCTAATTTTCTCTTAACAGACTGGTTCTGTAAGTCGTTACTCCCACAAATCGCTAAAGAGTTGCTCTAGGTGGTGCGGTCACAGAGGACCAATCCATACGTTGTGGCTAGCACTTAGATTTGATTTATTCACAGTCTGGCACTCTCTACGACATTATCCCGATAACCCCAATCGTCCCACCACCCTGGAGCGCACGCCGACGGGATCGTTGGCACAACCTCTGGGGTCACTGTAAACCAACTCAGTGGTTCCATTACCAAGCTAGCAATGGACCCCTCTACCAAAGTGACTGCTCTTCCTACCACCGTAGTTAATTCTATGCAGTCTACATAGAAATACGGTAGCAAGAACAAGAAGAATAAGAACAAGACCGCTCCTTCTGAGGAGCAATCATCTAAGAAACCCAACCCGAAATAGAAGGTTGTTGCGCCTACTAATGTAGAAAAGGATAAAGGCACCAACTATTTGTGCAAACTCTATCTTGAAGAACACGTAACCTGGCGTTGTGCACGTCTTCAAGAATGCATGAATTACCTTGCCAAGAAAGATTCTGGTAAGGCACCTCCTGTCCTTAGAAATCCTTTTCCTACTCAACAACAGCAAAATCTCGTTACCAACCAACCGCAACCCACGTCAGGAGGCAACGACAGTTCGCAACATCCTTTAGCTAGTGAAGGAAGTTATACCGTTTACACATTTGAAACGGTAGAACTAACCACAAGAGCTAAATCTTATGGAGCTCCTGTCGCTCCGGCAACGAAACCATCCACAGGTCAAAACCCATCGCCGCCCAATGATTTTCTTATTGAAAGGCTGGTTGAGGACTTTGTAATTCGACCCCCCAAGGGGGCACTTTGATGCACAATGCACAACACGTCTGCAGGTGCCGCCCAACACTACAACATCTTAGAGGATTTGGCACAAGCTCTGTTGGCTATGTCAGCGCTTGAAGTCTTACAAACATGCGCCAGCCAAAGGAAAGCTTTGCTTTCAGCTATCGAGGGTATTGACCCTATGGATTCCATGCTTGCTATTTTTGACATGGACAAGTGTAAACCTCCCCTTTCCCACCAGCTTGCATTTTAGGTGCAAATCACTTCGAAAGGTAAAGGTATACACTAAACTGTCATCGAAGAAGGTGCTTCAACCTACATCATGTTGGCTTCATGTTGGCTCGCCTTGGGTTCCCCAACCCTATCCCCACCGTTGAACTCCCTTAAATCTTTTGACGGCCACACCTTTGACCCAAAAGGATACTTAGCCAGTTTTCCCATCACTTTGGCTGGGAAAATAGCAACAGTGGGTGTACAAGTCGTGAACAAGGAACTCGACTATAATCTGTTGCTAGGTTGCAGTTGGACATATGCCATGACGACCATCGCATCCACTGTCTTTCGTATCATCCAATTTCCATTGGATGGAAAGATCATTACCATGGATCAGTTGTCTTTCTACACCCTTAATTATTCCCCATTACCAAGTGGCTTTGTACCCATAGTAGGAGGTGGAACTGGCTGCTATGTCAGTTTAGGCACCGGTATGTTGAAGGCTTCCTCCATGATGGGTTTTTTTCCTTTACAACTGCCCCAGGTCCTGAAATCGGTCAATATCCTTTCATTTATTCCTTATGAACAGACTGATCCATGGATCCTGTGAGCTCCTTTGGACCGTGACACATTCGGTAACTAGATGCCACTGTCATTAGCTGAGTTGGCCTACCAAGCCATTCAATCTACATCAGAGCCTCTGGTCATGTCGGTTACGGCCGACAATACCACCACCCCTTCCACAACCGCACCTTCTTTCGACCTCCTTGATCAAGTCCTATCTATGGACGAAGCTATCTGAGAGGTCATGAGTTTAGAAGATCGATCTTGGGAGGATTGGCATCATTGTGTTTCGATATCTGATGCAAACATGATGCCTCTTCAAATCCTGTCTCCTAACATACCAAAAGTCGTTTCCTCTCCTTATACCGCCATCCAAACTTTGGATGTGGAAGGAAACATGGGAAATATTTCAAAGACATTGCTCATCAATATTTCTGTCAAGACATGCATCATGGAAAACATCTAGATTGGAGCAGATTGCAATCCTGAGGAAATTGCGAGCTTCACCTACCTATTTAAGGAATTCCGTGATGTATTCGCCTGGTCTAATGAGAAAATTCCTGGCATAGATCCTTCTATCATCGAGCATGAGATCAAGCTTTACGACAATGTAAAACTCGTTTGTCAAAGACTTTGACTGGTCCATCCCCACAAAACGATAGCAATCAAAATCGAAGTGGAAAAATTGTTACATGTTGGTTTCATTTATCCCATTACTTTAACAGAATGGGTTTCCAATTTGGTTCCTATAGATAAAAAATAGGGAACCATCCTAGTATGTGTCAATTACTGAGACTTGAACGTCGTGTGTCTGAAGGATAATTATCCGACACCGTTCATCGACCAAATCATCGATGACTGCACAGGTTGTGAATCATTTTCCTT
This sequence comes from Pinus taeda, assembly GCA_000404065.3. Lineage (NCBI taxonomy): Eukaryota > Viridiplantae > Streptophyta > Pinopsida > Pinales > Pinaceae > Pinus > Pinus taeda. The sequence goes on along the minus strand of APFE031534415.1, from coordinate 2,465 downwards.
TATGAATGGATTCTCAAGTTATAACCAGATTTCTATAAAACCCAACGACCAGCATAAAACTGCCTTTGTGTGCCTGTGAGGTGTCTTTGCTTATAGGAAACTCCCATTCAGTTTAAAGAATGCAGGAGCAACTTTTCAAAGAGCCATGGATTACGCATTTCATGATATCAGGCATATCGTTCAAGCTTACTTGGATGACCTCCCAACCCATTTCACGTTACGAACGCAACACCTTAATCATTTAAGAGCCATCTTTTTACGGTGCCAGTTTTACAACATCTGCCTAAATCCACATAAATGTGTTTTCTTCGTCGAATCTGGACGCTTACTTGGATTCATTGTCTCCAAGTATGGGATTAGGGTTGATCCTGATAAGGTAAAAGCAATTGTTCAATTGCTAGAACCGTAATCCGTCCTTCAGCTCCAATGTTTGCAAGGGAAAGCAAACGTTTTACGAATATTCATCATGAATTATGCCGAATTGATGAAAGGCTTCATGCACCTACTTAAGAAATAAGTGACGTATATATGGGATGAGCAAGCTCAACAATCATTTGATGCCTTGAAAAAGGCACTTATATCCGCTCCTCTCCTCAGCGCTCCTGACTATAGTCGCGACTTTCGTCTTTACCTGGCAGCCTCACCATCCTCTCTTGGAATGGTCTTGGTTCAAACACACGATGACCAGAGTGAACATGTGATTTTTTATTTGTCCAAAGGCCTAGCTGGACCCAAGCTCAGATATTCACACTTGGAGAAGCTATCATTGGCAGTCGTCTTTGCTGTCAACTGGTTCCAACACTATATTATGTTGCGACAGACTACTGTCATTACCGTGGAGAATCCCATGAGACATATTTTGTTTTTCCAAGTAATTGGAGGAAAATATTCAAAATTGATTGTCATCCTCCAACAATTTGATTTGGTTTTCGTAGCTGCCAAGGCAAAGAACTCATTAGTCTTCACCGAACTTTTGTCGGACCTTCCCATTGTCGATCCGAACGAGATAGCCCACGATCCTTTACCGAATGAAGCTATCTATCTTATCAACACCACCGATCCTTGGTATGGAGACATTCTTGTCTACCTCCAAGTACAAAGGTTCTGCCCCGAACTCATGTCAGGCGACCGTCATCACATTTGTCACCAAGTGCGACACTATCTAGTGCTTAATGATATGTTATATCGTGACGGTGTAGATACAGTTCTTTAGCAGTGCTTCACTCATGAAGAGGTAGAACACGTTTTAAATGACTTCCATGCTGGGGCATGTGGCAATCATCTTTTTGGCATATCTACTGCAGAGAAAATCCTATGCGCAAGCTATTACTAGCTGACCTTGTTCAAATATTGTGTCAAAGTTGTTCGACAATGCCATCCTTGTCAATTACTCACAAATAAAATGCGTGCCCCCCCCAGCCGTACTGCCCCCAGTGGTTTCCATTGGCCCATTTTCCAAATGGGGGATCAACTTTGTCACCTGCAATCCCATTTCCTCTACCAGACACAACTATATCATAGTAGCTATGGACTATTTTACGAAATGGGCCAAAGCCCTTCCTACCTACAGCGCCGATGGAGAAACTATGGTGTTATTCCTATTTAATCAGGTTATCTGTCATTTTGGTGTACTCGATACAATTGTTACAGACCATGGATTTCACTTCCATAACCATATGATGTCTGATTTAACGTTGCTACTTGGTTTCCGTCAGGATCAATCTTCCTCCTACTACCCCCAGGCTAATGGTCATGTAGAAGCCATAAATGGTGTCTTGAAAACCATGATCCGAAGGTTAGTAGGAAACCATAAAAATAATTGGCACTGAATGTTATATTCGGCATTATGGGCATACCGAAATTCAGTAACAACTGCCACAGGCTTTACACCTTTTCAACTGGTATATGGCCTAGAAGCCATTTTACCCATTGAGTGTCAGATCCCTTCCCTGAAACTAACCGTTGAGCTCCTACCCAGTGCTACTGCCGAAGAAGAACGCTTACTATACCTTGCTCAGTTGGACGAAACCTATCGAGATGTTGAACTAGCACTCAAAGCTCACAAGCACCGGGTCAAATCCCACTATGAAAAAAAAGTTAAGATTTGTTCTTACCAAGACGGTGACCTTGTGTTAGTCTATGATAAAAAACACAATCTCTTGGGGGTAGGCACACTCCAACCATTATGGCTAGGTCCCTATATCGTCAAGAAAGTCCTCTCAAAAGGAGCATACAAATTACAGGACTGTTAGGGATATTTTATTGCTCTTTAAAAAATACAAAAATCCCCGAGTTTTCATCGTTAAGCTCTGTCATGCGGAATGAGTCGATCTTGCAGACAAGATAGACCTTCCTAGAATCTAATGAAGACCTAATGACAAACAAACCAACCAGACACTATCTTTCTCTAAATGCGCTTTATAAATAATGGCAAACAAATGTGTTTAAGGCCTACCTCAAGTCCA